>APFE031112079.1:99185-158707 GCA_000404065.3 Pinus taeda | reverse complement strand
TACTGGCAGTAGTCGTTGATTGAGGGCTCGGGGGTGGCCAGTTGTAGCAGAATCCTGCATAATTGAGCCTATGGTTGGGAGGAGAGTCGTCCCCAAAATCTTGTGGTCACTTCACAGCCGGAAGGTACAGGTATAATTTCATTGAAAGAATTGTTTACCTTTTGACATTAATTTTAGTTTTACTTTTGCTGTTACATATTTGCATGCTTTCCTTATTTGAGAGAAGCTTAGGTGCCCCAATATCTAGTGCCATAGCCAGTGTTCATCATTCTGGCTCAGATAGCATTGATGTTGTCCTTCTTTGAATATGTATAAATTATTTGGAGTTCTTATGCCTTTGATCACTGTTTCTCCTATATCAAGATCACGAACACTAGATCCAATTGATCGAAATATTACCTCAGTTCCTTGATCGCACATCTGACTAACACTCAATAGATTATGCTTTAAGCCATCATCATACATAACATTTCCAGCTTTGACCTTTTCTTTCAACAGAACAAAACCTTTACCTTTTATGATCGCAGGGGTGTCATTTCCAAATGAGAGCTTCTTCTCCTTTTCTAAGGCACTATATGACTGAAGTTTTTCCTTATCACCCGTCATATGTTTTGAACGTCCAATGTCGATGTACCATTGATTTTCCTGCCCTTCTGCATATAAGGCTATACCACATCTTTCTGGTAGCAGTTCTTTCATTCTCCATGTTTTGGCACTTGAGGCTTGTTCCTTCTAAGTTGTTTTGCGAAACCTTCTCTTGCATTCAAAATCTTCATGACCGAAGTTGTTACAAATAGAACATTCAATTTCGTTTTCAAGGGTAGAAAAGTTATTGTAGGTCCTTTTTGTGATTCCAGTAATGCTTCTTCGTTTTTGAGCTTCTCTAGTCATGATTGTCTTATAGGCAACACATTGAGCTACTTTGTGACCAAGTTTATGACAAGAGAAACATTGGCCATTGAAGAAACTCCTGTGATTATCATATCTACCAGTCAGATCATTGTAGTCTCTATTGACATCCATTCTTGAGGCAAATTGAGAATGTTTTACCTGTGGCTGGTTGTAGCTTCTATTCATCCTTAAAGTAGCTTGCCCTCGATTTACCTGGTAGTCTTTGTTCATTCTTGAGGTAAATTGTCCTTGATTTACCTGGTGGGCAACTTTGTGCCTTTGCAGTTGATTGTCAACCTTTTCACTTCTCCTTGCTGCATCAAGATAAATTTTGGAGGTGGAAGGCTTTTGCAGTTGAGATGATTCTTCATTATATCTGAAACCTGTCTTGATTAGTGGTGAGCACTTCACTTTGATAATCGCATCTAAAGTTTTATATCCTTTAGTAAATCTAAGATTAAGAGCTTTTGTTTTCTCAATCTCTTTTCTGAGTCCCACAATTTCACATTCTAACTTTTCATGATGTTTTTCCTTTTTAGCAAGTTGGAATTACAGAGTATCTATGATCATATCTTTTTCTTCAAAGAAAATTTTGAGATTAGAAATCTCTTCATAGAGATATTCTTCATCTATAGCATCCAAGAAATCATCATCTTCAAAAGCCATTAAAAGTCTATACTTATTACCTTGTTCATCTTCCTCATTATTTGAAATTCCATCACTGTATTCATGAGTGTAATAGCTTTTCTTATTTACATTCTGTTTCTTGTTCCATCTAATAGGTTCCTTACCTTTGTCAAGCTTATCCTTATGAGGACATTTAACAGCATAGTGACCGACTCTTCCACAAGCAAAGCATTTGAAGGGTAACTGACCTCTGAATCTTCCAGCACCCCATTGAAGGTTCTTGACAAAATTTGATTCTTCCTCTTCTTCTGACATATGCCCTGACTCATAATAATCTCCTTTGCCTGAAGCCTTGAATGCGGCTTCTCTTTTGTCTGATGGTCCTCCTTTCCTCCTTTCGTAAGCAGTTAGAATTCCGTGTAGCTGCGACATGGTAATTTTTTGTAGATTCTCCTTTTCTTCTATAGCAGAAACTTTTGATTCAAACTTAGGAGACAAAGATCTTATAACCTTTTCAACCACAACAACCTCTTTTATTTCTTCACCCAAGTTCTTCATAAAATTAACAATCTCATCTATACGTAGGAAATAGTTAGCCACACTTTCATCATTGTACATTTTCAGATTCTCATACTGAATTCTGAGGGTTTGAAGTTTTGCTCGTTTTACCTGTTCATCTCCTTCATAGCTCAAAACGATCTTGTCCCATATTTCCTTAGCAGATTTATACTGCATAACCTTGACGAATTATGATTGAGATAGACATCCTAATAGAGTATTGACTACTTTTGCATTGGTTTCATATTTCTTCTTCTCAGCGAGATCTGTTGGAGTGGCTGATGGAAATGTGTACCCTGTATCTATGATATCCTAGACTTATATACCAAGAGATTAAAGATAGGTTGTGACTCTTACCTTCTAATAGATGAAGTTGGTCCCATCAAAAATTGGTGGCCTGATCGTTGCTTCTCTCTCTTAGTTTCTCATGATGATAGGTCTTCCTTCAAGAAATCAAGCTTCTTCTTAAGGACCTGCTTTGATACCAATTGTTGGAAATAATACTGAGAGTGGGGGGGTGAATCAATATTATCAAACTCTTATCAATTTATACAAATATTTTCAGATCTGACAATTGAAACTTGCATATACCTTTCAAATTTATAATTTAATTTATTCTTGAGATGTTTGTCATTAATCTGTATGTGAGAACCATAGAATAATGAGCAGGAACAAAAAATAGAAAGTCACACCAAGGAAAACGAGATGTAAGGTGGAAACCCAATGTGGGTGAAAACCACCTCCTGCAATATGTCTCTATCTTTGTTCAATTAGAAACATCTTCTTACAATGATTTTGTACTGGTGCAGTCTTTTTCCAGTACGCAAGTTGCAACCTACAGAGAGCTACAACCCTCTCTCATTTTCTAGCTTCTTCCGGAAGGGAGCTACAACCCCCTTAGCTCTTATACTACCTGAAATACTAGTACGTAGGTGCTGATGTACAGAAGGCTACAACCTTCTCTTTTCTTCCAGGGACCACGTTTCATAAATTTTCAAATTGGATCCAAAACATCAAGTACATGTGCATCACCCAATCTCCTTTAAACAAATAACTTCTTAGAATGTAGTAACCAGAAAATAACACCAGTAACCAGACACCAATTTAAACCCAGATCTCTGCAGAAACATATAAAAGACAACTAAAATATATTTCAAGAAATGTATGCAACTTCACCGAAGGAAACCTGTGGATATCTGCACTTTTGCCATGACAAGTCTGCACAACTCCGCACCTGCACTGTCTACTATTCAGCGCACCTCCACACCTGCTCCACTGGTTCAACATCACACCTCCGCAGCTTCTTCTTCTCTGGTTCTGCGCACCTTCGCACCTGCTTCTTCTCTGGTTTTGCGCACCTTCGCACCTGCTTCTTCTCTGGTTCTGTGCGCCTTCGCACCTGCTTCTTCTCTAATACTGCACACCTTCGCACATGCTTCTTCTCTGGTGGTGCACACCTCCGCACTGCGCCTTTGCCGCTCTTGCGCACGTCCAGATTTAGATAGTTTATCAGTTCTCAACCATATCCCAAACTGTCAAAATCACAGATCTGTTCATGCGTCAAAGGGATCCCAACTCTTCAGTAGATCTGACTTATAATGCTCCGGTTTCTCCTTGATTCAGATTCAACTATGTCTCACCAATCTATTATCAGAAATTCAGATCTTTCTCTTCTTAAGATTTTCAACACTTGTATTTTTCCAACTGATCTCCTTTCCCTTTTATAGTCAAGACCTTACTCAAACCATGGATCAAAGCCATTGAGAAACAATACTAGGGATCCAAAACCTGGGTTCAATATTTTAGATGCCAAAACCACAGACCAAAACCATAGGATCAAAAACGTTGGACTAAATACCATGGACCAAACATAAGATGCACATTTTTCTCTGCATGAAAGTCTGTGCATTTTAGGTTCGCACTTTTTGTTCGGGAGGCCTACAAACATATCCGCACCTTTTCAACGGTTCTCTTGCGCAACCTGTCGATGGCCACAGCTTTTGAACTGTGCACCTGCGGAACCAAAAAATAACTTTTCTACACTATAATTTATCATCTGAGATGAGTGGGTTGCCATCAAGTACAACATATGTATCATAATGCCAACATCATCATCGTTATAACTCCTTCACTCCAAAGTGCCTCATATTAGTCCTCCACATCAAGTCACTCTTTCAAGCCATCCCATACATGTACTTGAAAGTATGCACCACATCCTGCATCAAAGTCTCTGACCTTAGCTCCTCAATGCATCAGATCCTCCAAGTCCACCATATATGAAGTCCCCAAAAGTCTCAACAATCTCATGTCATCATGAGCTCCATAAGCCATCCCTAACCAACATCTCAGCAAGCATACAAGTCTCAGCCCAAAGGTCTCTGCAAGATGCCCCAGCTCTCCATGTAGTAGGAATGCTCCATAGTCTACTCACAACTCCATCCAAGTCCATGGCCTTGTTGTACAAGAGTGCACAACCTATCCATCGGATCATAAGTAAAACATCTCCATGTCACACTAGCAAAACCACCTGCACAACATCCCTGCCTTGGCACTCTTCATTGGATGTCCATAAGTGACACCTCTACAAGTGCTCCCGCATGATGTCACTGCATAAGACTGCCATGCTCCATGTCTCCAACCTAATGTCCATGACTAAGTTTCTCATGTAGTCCGACCAAGTAGCCCCATCACAACAATTGGTCATCCTCATCCAAGTCTGCAATCTTCGGTTTAGTGAACTCGATCACCCAACCATATCATTATCATCACGAGTCCCTTCCATCATAGCTCCACCACTAAAGGTTCCACCAAGACTTGCTCTTGGTCTCGGTCATGAGAAGTCCACCCAAGCAACTCAAGTGTGTGCCCTCCAATATGTCCATCAGTCATGCCGGGCTCTTAGCCAATGTGAGTAAAGCATGACCCATTCATCCACAACGATCATCGTGTTATTCCCTTGTCACGGGAATTTCTACCTTCTGGCATAAGGCCAAAAACAACCCGAACAAGTCCTACAATAGTCAACAATCCTTGCTTCGCCATACAAGGTCTCATCAAAGACATCCATGGTAAGATGCTCCCCTACATCGGTAAACTGGCTTTGCCCTTCCCTGCATATGGTCCATCTACCAAATTCTCAAGTGAAACACAAGTATCAATACTTCATCATCATGAGGCTCCTCGATATGAGTATCCTCATCTATCCATGTCTTTAAACTGCACGATCCTGCTGCAACTTGATCAATCTCAAGCTTGTCCTTCATCATGGTCATGTCTACAATATCTTCAACTATCACAGCTTCCTCTTCCTTGGTAGCACAATCTGCAACTTCATCTTGCTCCATTTTCCATCCAAGTTGAAGAAGTTCGTCTTCAACATTCTTTTCCAAGACTACAAGCTTCTCTTAAATCCAGGGATTCTCTTATTTCATCCGCTTCAACCTGTATAAGGTAAGCAAGAGCTTCCCTTCACATTCTTCCAAACCTGCCATCTTGTCGTTTAGCTTGGCCCAAGCACGAATCTTCACCTCTGCTAAACCTGTTTCACCAGCTTCACCAAGTTCCCTGGAACCATGAACCAACCCTTGTTCCACCTGTATTTGAAATCAGCTTCCTTCACCTGTAAGTACCTGCTTCCACTTCGTTACGAGCAACCTTGCTCTAACACCAGCTCCAACCGAGTTTTGATACCAACTGTCACGATAGTGTAGTGGGATCAGCTTCATCCGTAAATCTCCTCTGCACTTCACCAACTCTGATACCAACTGTCACGCCCCTAAGCCTACGGTAGTCTTCCAACCATGCTAGGCAAGGTGCGACACTACCAACCATTTTCTTTTCACCAATACTTACGATTGTAAACTACACCTTAATATTCCATACTTAGTTTTATTTTTCGTTACCAAGTATTAGTAATGTGCCTTTATACCAATGAACACCCATACACATTCATTATCAACAGAATTATACAAGAGAAATGCACAACAATATAAAGGGAGGGGCAACTCCCTACAATATGAGTTTGCCCAATATCAATATATTATAAAATCTTCACTTTTACAAAGTATAGGCTAAGTCCTTGGGAAACCCCAAATTTATACTTAGCCAAATTTACAACTTCGACAAACTTGGTTGCCTAGCTCGTCGGCATCTCCGCATGACTCACCAACCCATTGTTCTCCTTGTCGCATGTCTTCGCCGGTTCGCACTTCGTTTGGTCCACAGATGCGCAAATCGTGTATACCTACCCACACGCAGTCCCACTTGCCAACCCTTGGAAACCGCCCAAATTGTGTGGAACAACACGTAGTACAGCCTACCCAACTCTATGATCTCTGGTTCCAACCTTCGTCTCCACCATTTCGCCATGCACGACGCGCCCTCACCTAGCTCCCCGTTCGCACACCTTCACCGTGTCAACCAATTTTCCTCTGTGCACACTTACACGAGGGGCGAGCGCTCCCCGTGTCATCCAAGAACCCGTACCAAGTCTTCGCACAAAGCCGGGCACCACACACCCGTGCACAGCCTTCTCCAACCGGCGCCCTTCACCCAACACTAAGATGTGCGTTCACTTTCGTGCAGCTTTGTCCAAGAATGGGCGCATCACCAATCTGCGCCCTCCTTCCTTTGCTTTGCCTTCACTTTGTCCTACTCACCTCTCTTATTGAGCGATGAGCGAATGATGGATGATCGAATGAGCTCCATGCAATGTTAACTTATACCAATGGTAGGGCGAATCAAGCCAACTCGTCCAAGCCCCTACTCCATCGCAACTCGCCCATGATACATGTCGGCTTGCTCTAAATGTGGGTTGGGCGTGGGTACTCGCTCCATGCTTCCCAAGCTCATAAAAATACCACGCTCACTCAACTCTTATATGCTCGCATAACATCTCGCATGCCAAGTGAAGCTCGCTCCTCATGTTGTCCCAACCACGCGCCCCTTGTTGGTCACGGTTGCACTTCGGGCGGACGCGTTCAGGACAGTAGGTCCTTACAATAACGACCTTTGTGTTGGTGTTGTTGCTGATGTCCTTAAGCAGTTTCTAAATTTGGTTTGAAAATGAATGAATTTGAATTTTGTGTGAGTGTTTGTTAGTTAATGCAATATATTTGGTAGAATTTGGGAGTGAGACTTCTTCTTTTATGTGCGACAATGCAAGAAGAAAGTAGGGCACATATGATGAAGATGATTGCATTAAGATCTACATAAACAAAGAAAATGCCAACAATGGCAAGTGTTGGGTGTAAGGTTGCTTCTGCTACTTCAATAGTTGCACTGTTGCTGATCTCATAAACTAATTTTATATGTAAATTAATGTGTGCCTAAGGAAGATATATATATTATATGTATATTCTATTTTTGAGTAACTTGATAATTTTGAATAGTTTTATTATCTTGGGCATTTTATATGTCTTATAAGATTTCCTTAGTCATATCTCATCATATATACCAATGTTATGGTACGTTTGGGTCAATGACATTTGATTTTATTCTAAAGATTTTATTGTGAGTGTTTCATGCAATTTCAAACAAAGATTCAAGATTTAATAAGCACGGAAAATTTTAGGGGCTAATGTTCGCAAGTGGGCTAATTTTGCATGTTTTTTCCAAAAAAAATTGGTTAGTTTCCATTTTTTCTAAAAATTATTTGCCCAAATAAAATTGTATTACCTTAAAAATAGCCCAAATTTAAAATAGAGACTATTAAATTATTAGAAATTTGAAGAATTTTACAAAAACATTGCGAAACATTTTACAAATTGCATATTCTATACTAGTAAGATTTGCCAAAGTTTCTAAAGTTTAAAATAAATGTCCATCCTTCAAATTTTCCTTTTTAATAAGTCATTTTTATGTTATGGTCATTTTTTTCCTTATTATAAATATATGAATTTTTTTAACATAACTATGTTATTGAATGGTAACTCTTTAATAAAGCTTTTTTGGTGGAGGGTTGATTTATTATTAAAACATCATGTTTTAAGGCAAAATCTTAAACATAACTTTTTTTGACATGAAAAATAAAAACCCAAAACACGATATTTTTTTGTATAACCCGTAAATAGAAATCCAAGTTTCAACCCTATTCAGAAAAACATATCAAATAAAGTAAAATCACCAACATTGTGATAACAAGAACATTTTTTCACATAACTCAAAAAAGAATATATCAGCTAAAATGAAATTTCCACTGAAATGACCAACATGAAAGAATGAGAAGGGTAAAACAAAAATACAATGATAACTCGGTAGAAAAAAATATAATCATAACTCTCATATTCTTGTGACCAGGTGACATGAGAAAGTTATTTGTGACATAAATGATGAGAAAATACTCAAATAAAATGAAATCACCGAGATGAAAGAATGAGAAAATAATGATAGAACGAGAGTAACCACCCACTTCGCCTTTTGACAAAGCCAGGTAACCATAACACAAGTAAAAGTAGAATGAAAAACACAACATACGGAGGAAAAAAATGAGTGGGAATTAAATAGATATTGAGGTAAATAAAAAGACATTCTCTGCATTGGCAAGACCTTCAAACACCACCTTTTTTGGACAACAGGAACCGGAATAAACTCGAAAATAACCCCATCATTGCCACATAGCACGCTCTGCAAAATCATGGCAATAGTATGCATGCAAATCATTCAGGCCTGTGGATATGAGGTTCGGGCTGAAGACATGGGTATCCAAACAATCCTCCTTGCTTCAAAATGCCACCAGCTCTTTAAACTTGGTAAGACGTTCCTAAAGACCGGAAGTATTTCTTGTTCTTTAGAGTATCTACAATTTAGTCGAGGAGCGTAGGTCTTGGGGTGGGACAATTTGTTTTCGTCCTCATTATCTGGATTGCTATCACACGTGTTTTAAACTGGGGTTCAAATTTTATGCTAGGACATGTTTATCTATGTAATATTATTATTTACTTTAATTTTTCTTTACCATGACAAATAAATATTGTTAATAAATTTTACTTGTTAGGACCGGTAAATGTTGTAACCAGTCATAGCAAATAAAAAAGTCAATAACCAGTAAAATACTAACAACTCAATAACATGTAAAATATTGTTACTAGATTTAGTTAATATCATAGTTAATATCGTAGCAAGTAAATGTTATTAGTGGATTTAGCTAATATCAAATTGGTACAATTTAATGAAAAAATTACATATTCATTGGATTATGGCTCAAGTGATTTAAATATTAAAAACTAAAGAATTCCCAACTAACTCATTCTCCAACTGTTCTTACAAACAGCCACAAGACTCAAGAACTACCATGCTCGAATGCTTGTCAATAGAAGATTATTTAATAAAAAAATGTAGAGTAATGGAGTAATGCACGCAAGCTTCTTATGTGTCCGAATTAATGTCAATCGACAGGGAAGATTGCTTGCAGGCCGTTCAACTCTCTGGTGCAACAGATACATTCCGAAACAATTCAAGAACATAAGTTGTTATTGACTGGAGACTATAGCAGAGTAAGGTTGAACTGGATTATTTCATGTAAAAATTCCGTCACCTGTCTTCTAATGAATTTCGTCACCTTAAAAATAAGGTATAACAAAAGCAATAAATATAGTAGACGTGCTTAAATGATCAAATTAGATTCTGGCGTATTGCTTTCAATTAAATTTAACAAGTTATACCAGTAGTTATTTTCGTACCCCTTATTGAGTAGATCTGCTCTCGCTGTTGGTATATCTGCAGTACTTATTGATGATCCCGACGGGTCATCCGGGTAATACTGAATGGCGTCTTCAAGAGTTTCTGATGTTCCACCCTTGTAAGAAGGCCTGGACTCGTCGTACATGGTTTCCTCATCGGATAGCACAACCGTCTTGTTTTTAAGACTGTTAGGTATTCCTGAAGAGTTTTTCGTGTCAGCCGCCCTTTCTGATTTCCTTTCCAGGTTGGAGAATTGTAAGGCTTCTTGTAAATTTGTATTATACTCAATAGGATTGTTCAGCGTTGAATTGAAATTGTGATTGATCTCGTTCTGGAAGCCATATTGCCATCCCGATGTACTAGGGCGGGGTAATCGATCCATTGAAATAGAAGGCAACGAGTTTTCACAGAATGGGCGTGCTCCTGGTAACTGAGCCCACACCGGAGGTTTGACAGTGTTGTTAATCGGGCTCAAGAGATTCCGACTTTGGGATGGTTGCCGATTGCACATGTTATTCACATAGCCTCCGGCGATTCGTCCTTCTTCAGATTCTACCAACGCAGTATTGCATCTCACAGCTATGGAAGATTCAACAGTTGAAGAGGATGGTATGAATGAATGCATATCATCTGGCGTAGGAAGTGACCTGCGAGTGACTGGATCAATTCCCATTACGAGAAGTTGCTTCTCCAGTTTAGTATTCCAGCGATTCTTTATCTGGTTATCCGTTCTTCCTGGAAGATAAGAGGCTATAGCTGACCATCTACTAATCAACAAAGTACAGGTAACTGAACTTCAATATTCAGAGGGTAATGAATAATCGTGGAGAGAAGATTCAGAACACAATCCATAACCAGTAGTGTTGTATTATATATATATATATATATTCAACTGAAAAAAAATGTCTACAATAATTCTCCTGCCCAAGATTAGAGACCATGCTGTATTGATTACTGAGGATACATAATCCTGCCCAAGATTAGAAACCATAGTGTATTGATTACCTATATTATATACATGAAATTCTTTATTATCTGGACTGTTTGCCATCATGCAGGAAGGAAGACAATCCAAGCAAGCTACATTCATTTGGAACCTTGACATCGAACATATGATGTCTTCATACTATACAAACAACTATGTCTAAGTTTCAAAGTCTTTAAGCAAAATTCCACCAGAAACAAATGGGTTTTTGAAGTATATAAATGTAAACTTCTAGCAGGCTGGGTGATGATCAGTGGGTGATAGCGTGGGCAAGGAATGCAGGTGGAGGATGGGTCGATGGAGGATCTGTCAAACATACATCAACACCACCTTCGTTATACAGACTGTGTCTAATGGTGTCCATGCAAAGGTGTGATGGTCCGTAAATGAAGGTGTTCACAAAAACTTGCGTGTCATGGTCTTGTTACACATGCTATATATATATTTATATATATATTACTCATCACTTAGACTAGTGGTGAAGATATACACAAATATATTGTTTTCCTCATTTTTTCTCTTATTTTTATTAGCCTTATCAAGGGAGAGGAAAGGAAAGGGTATTGTAATAGTATTTTTATTATTATTAAATTAAATTCTTATTTTTTTATGGAAAATATAATTTAATTATTTGGAAATAAAATCATATTTTGTAGATATATGTTTATTGTTTCATTATTAATTTATTTACTATTTTCTTCATAAAAATATAATTTGATTATTTAGAATAAATTTATATTTCTAGATATTGTTATTTTTTATTATTATTAATTTTTTTTCTTTTCATTAAAATAATATAATTTAATGATTTGGAAATAAAATTATATTTTGTAGATATATCTTTAGTATGGATTTATATATGTAGATTTCATAGTTTTGTCTAAAAATTAATAAGCCATAGAAAAAATGTTACAAAAATAGATATCAAAGTTTAATATGTATTCTCTCGAAAGGGTAGAATCACATATAATGTGTTGATACAAAAAAAATATACAAGTGTTGCTTTCATTTGACATATATATAACCATTTTAAATGTCCATATCAGAAATTCTAAACATGTGGTGCATAAGTGCTTCGGTCTATGATAATACTCATATAGTCTGTCATTTTGAGACTCCAGTCATCTAGATCTAATGCTTTCCTTAGAGAGGTAGTCTTCTTGGGTGGTTCCCTCCCTGTAGACATGAGTAATAGTGAACATTTTAAATGAATATTTTAAACAAACTATCTCATTGGTAGGAGGAAAATCCCCCAAATTGTGGCAATTTCTTGCTCCAATGACCCAATTTATAACCAACATTGGGTCTCCAAAAGCTTGCAAAGAGTGAACATCATTTTCAAGGGAAAAAAGAAATAGGAGCTTCGAAGCCATTAATTCTACAAGGTTGTTTGAACCTTCACATAGTCCCATTTTGATATGGAAAAAATATTACTCTATTAAAAACAAAATTGCACCTCTCTCACAAAGGTTTGGTTCCCCATGGGTTACCCAATCCAAAAAGCCCACAACCTAGACTTACCAATTCGATCTTGAGTAACATTCCTGCTACTGTGAACTATTTGATGCTTAGGGAAAAAGCATAATATAACAATTGATTGAGTTGTGATGATCTCTGGAGGCATTAAAAGATCATTAAAAATGGTTTTATTCCTAGCATGCCAGATACCCTAACAAATTAACAGAGGCACCACCCTGAAGGATCTTACCCCTTGAACATAACACAATTAAAACCATGCCACCAAGAGATCCTCCCCTTGTCACTAACAATCCTATCCAGTTTTATTTGAAACTAAATGGCATAGAGACTTTCTGTAAGGGAAGGTAGCAAGCATATGGTTGACATATTCCTTTGCATCTATTGATCTAGATTGGAACATTATATTGTTTTTCATCCATATCAATGCTTTCAAAATGGAAAAAGTGGAGGAATTAGTTCACATGACCCTTTGTATGAGCGGGACCTAGTTTCACAAATTGGGGTCTAAAACCTTTTGGGGGAATTTTGAGGCATTGAATGAAATTTTTTAGGGGTAAACTTTTTTTGCTTTATCATTGCACCTTCTTTTTTATTTTGCACATAGAGACCCTTATAATGACACAAAAACCATGTCATTCCTAATCTTTATGTGGAAGTTATAGTAAGAATTTGACCTTCTTGTTTTCCCCACCATAATCTGAGAGGATGTGACGTTAGCCACCATAATTTATGGAAAATGGGCTAGCGAGATGATTATGATGAAGAAGACTCTAGAAGGCTCTATATTGTAACTTTGGTTAAGAGTTGAGGTAGTTAAACCTAACCACTAGTAGGTTACCAAGTTGTGTTATAACCAAGCCACTCGGAGGAAAAGGGGTTCCATTCTTTCGAGTGCCTTGGTTCCATAGCTGAGCAAAAAAATCGAGAGGGTTAGGAGATAGGGCACACAAAGAGGATTTGTTCATTCTAGTAGTCCACAGGCCATAGGCCATACATGTTTGTGCTCATTAACATTTTCTATTCAGAGAATGAGAGAAGAGCAACCTCACATTCCAACTAGGTTTTTCCCCTGAAAGGGTTTCCTAGGTCATATCGTGTGCCAAATGTGTTTGTAAGATTTATTTTTCCATTCTCTATTTTCTAGATAATTTTAATTTGCATGCACATAGTTTTAATATTAATCCACAAATATCTAAGTCTATAGAGATGTAAAATTGCAATAAGCTAGATCTTGGAACTTAAGTATAATTTTATACATTCTATTGTGACAAATTGTCCAATGGAATACCCACAACATTTTACATATTATATTTGTATTAGAGGAGGTTTCTTTCCATGTATCATGGAAATTTGTAGGGGATCTAGATAGGTTGCGACAAAAGAACTAAAACCCTATTCATGGCCAACAAATATGTGAATAACCCTTGTGATCCTACAAAGGAGAGATTTTTGCGTTTGGAACAACAAGTCGCTGGCATAAATTGTAATGTAAATATCGTCATGGTGATCCGAAGAAATAAGCTTAGGATAGTTGGAGAAGATGGGGGTTCCAATGTAGAGGAAAAATCAGAGGGGGGATCAAAAGATCAGGAAAAAATAGAGAACCAACCAAATAAAGGACTTGAAAAAGATCAACCTAGTTCAAGTGTCATGAATCATTTACAGTTCCTATTCAATATGGAAGCGAAGGTAGATATCAAGTCATACCAAAATAAGATTGAAACTCTAAAGATAAACCAATAGTTGCAACATCTGGAAGTGTATTTCGATTTCCATCAAATTGAGGAAGAACAAAATATTTCATTTTCATGGTTGAAATTAGAGGGCCATGCCCTAACTTCGTGGGAAAGCCATAAGGAGACCTTAATAGTTGGAGGGAGATCCTGTAGCGACTAAGCGAGAGGACTTAAAAACACTCATAAAGTCACAAATTTACCCTATTGGGTATGAAGAGAACTAGTGAAGCTAGTGGTACTACTTTAGGAAAAAGCAGGGTAAAAGCATGCAGGAGTACACCATGGAATTCATAAATTTGGTTGTAATGTTGGGTATCTCCGCAAAGAACCTAAATTTACTCCTAGAGTATTTGGGGGTTCTACATCGCCATCTACGGGAGAAAGTGATGTTTTTAAAGACTAAATAGATGGACAAGGCTTGAGTATAGGAACAATACTTGGAAAACATAGGCCTGAATAAAGGGAAATCAAGTTGATTGAAGAAGAAGAAGCAACATAATGCTTCTAAGGAGGGGATAAGAAGTAGAAATGGGGAGAAGATAAAACAATGGAAACCATGACACAAATCGAAAGATCCAAAAAACCACTGCAACATTGACAAGCATACATAGTAGAAGCATGGGAAGTTACATTCAAATCTTAACCTAAAGAACAAAAGGATAAATAGTAAGAAGCAGAATCTCATGGCCATTGATTCAGGAAACCAAGTTGAAAGAAACTTAGATGCAAATGAGAAGATCGTCTATACATCAATGCATAAGGAGGAGAATTTGAGTAGTCTTTAGCATCATGAAGGGAAATAAATGACCAAATTCTTCCATATAAAGATATAGGTCAAGAAGACCAAGATTGATGCTATGTTTGACTCAGGACCACAGGAAATTCTCATTATAGTGGAGCTAGTCAAGAATTTGGTGTTGAAAGTTTGTGATCATCTAAGCCCATATCCAATGGGATGGGTGAATAAGGATGAAAAGATTAAGGTAACAAAATAGTCAAAAATTAGATTTGTTATCAGTGTTGATTTTATTGATGAAATAAAACCAGATGTGGTTCCCCTTGATGTATTTGGAGTTGTCTTTAGGAGTCCCTAAATGTACATGTGAGATGAAATATTAATGCAGAGATCCAATTAGTATTGGTTTGTCAAGGATGAAAAATTGTTCACAGTAAACGTGCACAAAGGAAAGCCAAAGATTGCACTAATAAGTGCCAATGAAGCTAAGAAACTAATCAATTCCATTAAGAATTATGTTTCATTGTTCCTAAGAGAAAATAAGTGTGTAGTAGAGATAGTAAGAGGAAAATCATCCCTATTTGCGTGTATTAAGAAACATAAAAAATAATTGGAAGAGTTGCTATAGGCATACATGGATGTGTTACAGGAGGCTGATGGGTTACCACCTAAGAGGGTAGTGGAGTCGAGATCCAACTATTTTTGGACACCCCATTACCAAACATTGGGCTGTACAAGCAGTCTATTACAAAATCAAGTGTGGAGAAGAAAAAGTTGCAACAACTAATGGAATAGTGTGTCACTTGACCAGGCATATCACCATGTGGGTTACCCCATAATCATTCTACCAAATATGGATGGGGCTTGGTCAGTGCGTATAGGTTATAGGGAATTGAGCAAGATCATGCTCAAGACCATACTTTATATCTAAAGTATGGATATTACCAAGCTCGAATCACATAAGAGATACTTAGAAGACCACCTTCAAAACCAGGCAAGGTTTGTATCAGTAGTTAGCTGTGCCATTTGGCCTACGTAATACACTAGTTGTGTTGATGAGATTAATGAATGATGTAATACACCATTTTATATATTCGTTTATTATTATTTATTTCAATATATATTGGTATATAGTGCTACCTTGGAGGAGCACATATTACATTTGATGCAGGTGCTCGAGACATTAAAGAAGCACCAACTTTTAGCAAATCTTAGGAAGTGTGAGTTTGCACAACAGTTTCTGTATCTAGGGTACGTGGTAGATGAAGAAGATATGAATATAGATCCTATGAAGCTAGAGGCCATAATGAAATGGCAAGTTCCTACTAATGTTAATTAGAGGAGATTTTAGTCTAAATGCGCACATGAAATTTTATGTACATAATATGTAAACCAATCAAAACCTTTTAACTTCGAAAACAGATACATGTAAATATTTTGGGGGGAAAAGAAGAAAAATACTTTTTTTTATTATTGCATTTGGTTTATCTCCTGATAGGTTTACTCAAATTTCAAGTTTAGGCACTCATTGGATGTAGAATTAAATTCCACATCCAATGAGTACCCATTATGCATATTTCTGAGAAGGCCCACGTTGATAATAAAAAAAAAATTACATTAAAAAGGTGTGTTGAATATAGGTTTACTCAAATTTCAAGTTTAGACACTCATAGAATACAAAATTAAATTCCATGTCCAACGATTAACCATTATACATACTTTTGGGAAGACGCATATTGATAAAAATTAAATATATAATAAAAAAGTGTGTAACATGATCTTTTAATGTATCTTTAATTTTTATTAGTGTGGGTCTTCTCAAAATTATGCATAATGGGTACTCATTGGATGTGGAATTTTATTATGCATCCAATGAGTGTCTACACTTGAAATTTGAGTAAACCAATAAGGAGATAAGCCAAAAATACAATAAAAGAATAATTTTCTTCTTTTCTCTCCAAAATTCATAGCCCTTATTTTATTATTTTAACTATTATTTTAATATTTTTCATCAGAGGCCACTTTTAGGTTGAAATTTCCTGTAACATGTTTTTTTAATATATCTTCAATTTTTATCAATATGGGTCTTCTAAGAAGTATAGATAGTGGGTTCTCGTTGGATGTGGAATTTAATTATACACCCAATGAGTGTCTACACTTGAAATTTGAGAAAACCTATAAGGAGATAAGCCAAAAATACAATAAAAGAATAGTTTTCTTCTTTTCTCTCCAAAATTCATAACCCTTATTTTATTATTTTTCCTCAGGAGGCCACTTTTAGGTTGAAATTTCCTCTAATTTCTAAGGTCATGAGTTTCATTGAGAAAACATCATATCTACATAAATTCATAGCCTCGTCTTTAGTGGTATCAGCACCACTCCATGCTATAACAACAAGTGGCAAGAGTTTCCACTGGGGAAATGGTTAGTAGAGGGCCTTTGCCGAGCTAACGAAGAAGATTAGTCAAGCAATAATTATGGAAATAACAAAATTGTAGTAGCCCTTGAGGTGGAGACAAATATGAGTGTGTTTGTTATGGGATTGGCCTTAATGTAGGGAGGAAGGCCCATATGCTACTATGGGGTAAGATACGAAGTAGTGGAAGCACTATATGATAGGAAAGGATGCAATAATCCACACATATCACTAGGTGCTTTAGTACTTGTAGGCCCAGAGTAAGCTATAGTAGGCCAAACATTACATGTGGATGGTGTTTCTATAATAGTTCCATTTAGAGATTAAGTACAAGAAGGGAATCACACACAAGTTGGTTGATAAACTTTCAAGGCCACCCACATCAAAGATCACATCTTTCAAAACTTCCATGCACCCAGAACCATTCACCCATGATGCATACAGAGAGGCATATTTAGAGGATGAGGACTTGAAGGAGGCCTTTTAGCAGTTGAAAAATTAGATTCATGTACACGATCATGACAACATTGTCAAATATCATCTCCAGGATGGATTACTCTAGAGGTTGGATAAGCTATGTGCTCCTAAAATTGAGAAATTGCAACTAATTATAGAGGCTCATACCTCCAACCTTGTAGAGATGTTTGGTGTAGGGAAGATCATCTCCAACTTGTAAAGGTGTGTGTATTGGCCCAATATGCAAGAGAATCTAGCTAGGTTCATAAGATGATGCATGGTTTGTTGCACCAACAAGCCTAGCAACAAGAAATGGGGTCTATATCACCCCTTACTTATACCCACTCATCCTTGGGAAATCACACTCGTGGACTTTGTGTAATGTTTACCAACAACTAGGGAGGGACATGACTACCAGTTTGTGGTAGTTATGTTCATCAAGATGTGCATTCTGATTCCTTGTATAAAGATAATTAGTGGGGAAGAAGCAAAAAACTTGTTCTTTCGACAGGTCTAGGTGCAGTTTGTGATACCAAGGACCATCGTTTTAGACAGGGCCACAATATTTGTCAGTGAATTTTGGAATACTTTCTGGGAGAACGTGGACATAAATTTGAAGAGATCTACATCATTCCATCCATAGACACATGGG
Source organism: Pinus taeda (assembly GCA_000404065.3). Classification (NCBI taxonomy): domain Eukaryota; kingdom Viridiplantae; phylum Streptophyta; class Pinopsida; order Pinales; family Pinaceae; genus Pinus; species Pinus taeda. The sequence goes on along the minus strand of APFE031112079.1, from coordinate 140,491 downwards.
TAGAAAGAAGTAGTCAACACAAATTTGGTGCAACTTATGAGGGCATATAACTAGAATAATTTAAAGACTTGGGATGAAAATATGGTATATATAAAGCATTCTTAGAATAGAGAATTCTACACTTCTATTGGAAAGTCCCCATTTAAAACTTGTTTCGGATATTTTTTGTTTTCACCCTTGAACATTACATATGAGCAGCAAGGAGGAATGATGAAAGATCTTATAGGAGATGCCTTGAAAACCCAGAAAAACATAGAAAAACACAGAAAGCTTTCCTAGAATGGCCTCACACTGATCTGCATCCCAGCTATTGGAAAACTGTCGCGCTACTATTGCTAGTGGAAATTGAATGAGGATTTGGGGTTGCTCCCCTCTTCAAAAAACACTAAAACTTTGGAATCAGATTCTACTCAGGAAACCCAAAAAGCTTCTTTGAAATGGCCGACCCCCAAAAATCACACCCTTGGGGTTCTACACAGTTCCTCAAAGACGCTGATGAAACGGCTGTTGAAATGCCGATGAAACTACTGCTAGAATGCCAATGGAAATACCTTGCGCAAGCAGGCACTCGAAGTCCCTCGGGGCTAAGGGTGAGATCTCCGAATAGAGACACTCAATGCACTAAAACGTGTTGCAGACTAGCTAAACAACCAACATGCTCTAAGTCAAAATGACTATCACAAATGCTCATAACTAGAATGATAAAAATGAGGAGGCTCCTCTCTCCTTTATAGCCTTTGCCTCTCTCAATCCCAAGGCTCACCTCCTCCTCTGTGATTCCTCTCTTGCCACGTGTTTCTTCCCTCCTACGCAGTCCCTCCATGTGTCTGTGTGGGCTTCGTTTCTGCTTCCCCCTTTGTCCCCCTTGGCTCCCCTCTAAGTCGCAATGTTGTGCTACTAGAAAGTGAATTTTTATTCTAAAAGTGAGTTATGTCCCCCATCCTCACTTTTTTTTTTTTTTTTTTTTTAACAAATAACTATAGAAGGTAAGAATTGAACAAAATCTAATATTCCAATTAGCCATGACTAATTAGGAATATTACATATGGTTATCTATTGATGGTTTAGTATGAATATTAGGAGATGGTGTTCTTAACTTATCATGGTCTCATACTTTCCTCCATTAATAATTGAGTTTGATAAACCTAGACACCTATGTAATTGGTAATATTGTGATGAATTTTGGCATTTCTCAATAGTATCATTAATATTATTAATAATGAATGTGAAGCATTGGTAGCTATTGGATGATGGTTAGTAGGATTAGTCGTTAATTATATTGTTCATATTATATATATACTTAGTTCCTAACATTCTTATTAATGTTTAAATTATATGGCTATCAATGATGATATTATCTATTCTTGATGTTATTAAGGTATTTGTGATAACCCTTGACATATATTAATATGATCTAATTTATTATGATGTGATTAATTTTAATATGATGCTTTCATATGTATATGCCCCATTAGAAATACATTCTATTGTGATTATATATAGACGCATTGGTAATGTGTGGCTTATGTGGTTATACCACTAGAAAGGCATTTCATGAAGTGTGCATTTATTAAATACCCTATTATTATAGTGATTTAATATTATTATTGAGGATGTTGATAACTTAGGATAGAGTGGTTTCACCTTATGATTCATGATGTGTACATATAATTAGATAACTTATAAGGATCATTCCATTTTTGGATACTTTCTTTTGATTATTGCTATGATTTGATACTTTTACTTAATATGGTTTAGCACACATGAACATTTATCACGTAAAATTTCCATTTAATGTTATTGAATATAGAATTTATGATTTATGCTTGGTTAATAAGATATTTCATGTTTGGATTATAATAATGATGTTGCATATATACATTAGTGTCTTTGATAGACTAACTTGCTACAAATTAAAATCTTAGTGGGTGGGAGAATGCACTTGAGGGAAGGGATCTTGTCCCAATGAGGATGGGTATATGACCGTAGTAGTTAGGAGACTTCAGAAATGGGAGAATACATTTTAGAATTACCTTCAAATTTAATTCAAGTAAATAAGTAGGAAGGAAACTTATAGCATTTCACCTTCACCTTTCTTTGGACACTTGTAAATTCACCTTAAAGCCTATATTCACCCTTACATGAATAAAGGGAAGTGAAAAGGAAAATATTGGGAATTTTTTACACTAAGATGAGCTATAAAAGAAGTGGTTTCATGATTTTATTTATCTTTTAATTAATGGGGAAACAAGTTTTGACAAACATAGTACTCTAAATGCATGTGTGTCATGATTTAATGATGTTGGCACGCACACACACATACACCCACCTAGTCTATGTTGACTAAGAGTTTGGGAGTGTTCTCTTCACTTGAAGGGGTAGTAAATATCAATGCCATTAGCTCATTATTTTAATTTCCCCCCAAATTCTAGAAATTCCACTATTTTCATGACTTTTATCACAAGTTAAAGGTGGCTGTGAAGTATTTTTATGAGGGGGCACCACTACTATTGTGATTATGATCACTAGATGAAGGCTAGAGTAATGCCTCTACTTATCATAATCCAATGGTATTTGGAGGAGTTTAAAGCATAGGACCCTTACCACCACACTTATGATGAATTGATTGAAATTTTGTTAATTGTGTCTTGATTAGTTAGCTAAGATTCTTGAGAACATAATCAACTTAGGTTTCCTATCATCACCCATATTGGGACACGCTCAAAGCGAAACACTTGTGAAGGTGGCTTCATTGATTGGGTATAAAATTGACCATTGGTGTGATTTCCTCTCTTAATTATTGAAGACTAGCTCATGGAAACTTCTTGGATATTCCTATTAGGAGTTGGAGAAAAACTGGCTTGGCCTTAGACATTTGCAAGTGACAAGCTACATGTATTTTTGTGTTTAAGTATTTAAGTTGTAAAATGTTGGTTTACTAAATAGATTATTTTATTTCATGGTCCTTGTGACCCTTTGGCATGTCATCAACCATAATAGTTGTAATTAGCAATATATGCATTATACATACTACTTTTAATTATGGATTATGTTTGTGTATTGTGTGTATCATGTGTGTGTGTGTGTGTAGATGGTGAAGGTAAGACCCTTTGATGGGATATTACAAACACATAAAATACCCAGGTTTTCTTCAAAGTGGAGCCCCTAGAGAGACTAATGGGTCGAGAGGACCCATTGATTTTAATTTTTTTACTGTGAATCTAACTAATGGATCTAAGAAATTGGTGTGCTTAGGATAATATGGAAATATAAAAGAGGAAATATAAATATAACATTGCATATTCAAAGCAATTATTACAATTGTGGCAAATAACTTGAGATTACATATGAGAGCTAGACATTTTGATCACATAAATTTCATATTTTTCTTTATTACTATTTTTATTTTATTATTATTATTATTATTCATGTTTTTACCACATCAATTTTCCTTATGAGAAAATTGTTATTTTGATTATTTTTTCTTTTAATTCTACTGATGACTAATAGAAACTTTCATTATTTTATTTAAATTCATTCATTATAGTATCATAGTAAGTATTGCTTACATTATTTTATAATGAATATTGTAACAAATTATTAGTCCTTGCCTTTGATAGGGACTATAGTAATCGCCCCATTTTCAATAGTTCATTGACTGCAGATAGATTTTTTAACTTTAACCAAAGTTTTCAAAAAATGTTGAATATTTGCATTTTCCTGTAAATTAAAAAATAATTTAATAACTTTTAAAATATTATTTCTAATTTTCCATTGGATAAACAACCCTTGATGTGACATAGTTCCCTGCTAGAGTTTGATTTAATTTTGGTATTTGTCAATTCCTGACATATAATTTTAAAATAGAAAAAAAAATAATTCTAAATGGTCATTCTGTCAGTGATTGCTTTGACACTAGAATTATTAGCATGGCATTGACACTGATGTTGTTAGCATAACACACTTAGTTCTCTGCCCGGATCCTTACATAAGCTAGGGATGGGGGGGGGAACGGGTGGTGGGGGGATCATCTACACATATGAAACTCTTTTCCCTACATATGAAATTAATTTAACTTTAAGTATAAACTTTAATTTCCATTTTAAAATTTCATACATTTAGCTATGTACAACAACAAGTGTATGGATCTGAGGATGTGTGCAAAGTAAAGGATGTGTGAAATAGAAGGTATGTGCAATAGAACGATTCTATAGAGGGAATGTGTGCGTGGAAAAATAACTTAAACGTTTTCACACACACATGAAATTATCTGAACTTTAAGAAAAAAATAAAAAATAAAAGACTACACAAAAAATTAGGAAACAAAATGTTGTTGTAATGGTTAACATATTTTTTCATTTTAAACATTTACACATTCAACTATGTGGAACAATGGTTGTATGGATATTGTGATGTGTGCAAATTAAACGATGTTTGGAATATGGGAGAATGTGTGGGAGAATGGGTGTGCAAATGGAATGCATGTGCAAAGCAAGAACATAATTTTTTTTTCTCCACACATGAAGTTATTTTAAATTTAAGTAGAAACTTTAAAATAAAAAGAATATGGACAAATAATTGGGAAATAAAAATTTGTTGCAACAATAAACATATTTTTTCATTTTAAACTTTTACACATTCCACTATGTGGAGTAATTGTTGTATGGCATCGAGAATGTGTGAAGAGTAAAGGATGTGCAGAATAGGGGGTATGTCTAGGAGAATGGGTGTGCAAATGACATTTATGTATGTGAAAAATTGGATTTCAGAAGCCACTACTGAGTGCAACCTTCTAATTCGTGTATATGATAGAAAATTAAAATTTTCCTTAGATATCTTTCTAACTTCAAAAATAGCGTGTGAGATACATGGGACCTAGTACAGGGTGCATAAACCTCTTTTGGTTAAGTGTAATTCAACCATTGGTTTTCTTCACAATTTTTCAATAAATAGGTCTTTTTCCAAAAGGCCCATTAAGATATCCGCAAGAAGTTTCTCATGTATGGAAGAAGTGTTGTGGGGGAAAATGTGTGTGTGGAGCAAGGAACATGTTATCACTATGATCAGCAACATCCAAAATTTATCTTACACTTGAAATTTGGATCCTACTAAGGATCTCACGATCTATCATTCCATGATCAATTGATGTTTGTTGATATGTTTACTTGTCAAAGTAACTTGTTCACACATGCACAATCTCGAGTAAACCTATGAGCACACTTTCTTTATGTAATGTTAAATAAGCATCACACTGTCCACCAAGGCAATGCATGTGTGATGTTCAACTCATGTTGACAGTAAGTGCACATGTTCATTAAAAATCTCCCTCACTTTCATTTCATTTGTACTTCTATTTTAGTGAGTTTTCCTAGCTATCACTTTTGGTGCACCTTCACTTTCACAAGTGTTTCTTTCACATTTTTGACTTTCATTTTGACTTGATTTCACTTTAATAAGTTGATTTTTCATGTTGTCTTTAGCCTAGAATGTGTCACTTTCAAGGGTTTTCACATTTTTCAAGTGTAATCTTCATGTTTTCGTCCTAGTCAATGGAAGTTATAAAGGCATTATCCCTCTTACTAGATGATGAGCGCAACTTATCCATGAGCCTCACTAACATATCTTCTCATCCCATAGTTGTACACTAAGTGTTTTCTAAGGTCCCATCCCACTCACATTGCATTAGTACTTATTAGGATAAGGGGGATAAGGGACTTAACCTTTTTCTACCTCCCTTAGTTAAAATCACATTCCAGATGAACAAGAAACTACTATTGGAGAGGATTGTGCCCTCCCAATTTTGAGTGCACTTTGGAACAATGAATTTCACATCAAAAAAATGAAGCACACTTTGGAACAACAAAGTGTAGTTCAAAACCACAAGGTGTACTTTAGAACAAAAAGGCGCACTTCAGAAGAACAATGACCTTTTCTCCCTTCAAAAGTGCACTTCAGAACAATGAAGCTCACTTGAGAACAATGAAGCGGACTTCAGAGCAAGAAGGCACACTTCAGAAGAATGAAGTGCACTTTAGAAAATTAATAATACTTTATCTCTTTAAAATCACATAGCACAACCATGAAGAAAAAAAACTTCATCATTCCCCCTCCCTTAGAGTGCATGGTGCAACCACGAAGCATGATGCATTCATCATTCCCTCTTCCTTCAGGGAAAATGATGCAGTCATGAAGCATGAAGCCTTCATCCTTCCCTCTTCCTTTAGGGCTCATGGTATAGTCACGAAGCCTTCATCCTTTCCTCTTCCTTTAGGGCTCATGGCGCAGTCATGAAGCTTTCATCCTTCCCTCTTCCCTTAGGGCACATGGTTCTGTCACAAAGCATGAAGCCTTCATCCTTCCCTTTTCCCTTTGGGTGCATGGCATAGTCACGAGGCACAAAGCCTTCATCCTTTAATATTCCCCTATGTGCTCTATGCTCAATCCTTTCTTATACCCTTTATATTGAGCACATGCTATAATATGGAAGGATGAAGGAGTCCTCCTCTCAGCGCTTGACTAGTTGAATTATGCTTTTCCCATCAAGCCTCCTTCGTTTAACCCTCTCATAGAGCTATCATAAGCCAATAATTCCATGATATAGGTAGTGATATAATAGATGTTTTTAAGATTGATTTCATTTTTGCATGAATGATTTTCTTTAGCAAGAGTAGTTTCCAAGCTTGAGAAGCTAATTCTTAAAGAAGATGTCAAGGTGAAAGCATGAAACACCTGCATAGAAGAAGCACCAAAGAGAGATATCAAGAAGACATGAATCAAATCAAGGACCAAGATAAAAAGAATACATTACATGATAATTCATAGGATTCCAATATTTATCCAAGACCCTTTGGAGGGTTGAAATGAGGGAAAAAATGGATATTTTATTAAAATGAAGTATAGATTAGATCTATCATCCAAAATTCAAGATGAAGAAGTAAGGAAGATATCTTGGCATTTCCACCTCATCATGAAGTCAATGCAAACATTTTCAAGTTGTAACTTGTACAAGTGTAATCATAACAATCAATATGTGTCCATGTGTCATGCCAAATCATTGTGCGGAATGTGATGATGTATATTCAAGGAAAAGGACAAAATGTAATATGTGGAAGTCCAAGGGCCATATGTGGAATATGAAAAGTCACATGGAGAAGTCAAAAGGTCATTTAGAAGTTCAGAGGACATATTAGAAGTCCAAGAGCCATGATGGTAAACCAAGAGTCAAGGGGAGATGAAAGTTCATTCATCTTGTTATAAAAGTAAACTCATAACTCAAGCAACGGATTTTTGGAGGCTTAAGCTTTGGAGAGATAGTCTTGGATTCTCTACTTGACCTGGGAGAGAAAAATATTCTTTGGAGAAGAAAGAAGTGACTTAATGTTCCAATACTAGAACTAGTTCCTTATCATTGTAACTATGTACTTGGATATTTAACCTAATTGAAACTTAATGAACCAATACATTTTCATGCATGTATCACGAATTTTTAGGACTATTCTTGGGATGTTTATGGTATATGTTGTGTTTGTATGTACTGGATAAATTGAACTATTTCAATGGCCTTAATACTCATCTTTTTGAATGTATTTTTATTCACTTTAACAATCGTTATGTCAACTATTTTTCTCATTAATCTTTTCATGCTCTTGTGTGTCTCTTTTAGGTTAGAACTATTACTGCCTTCGAGACACTAACTCTTGTCTGCCGCTTGTGAAGGTCTCCTTTTACACATTGCAATTAGTGTTTCACAATGTAATATTTCTTGTTCAAGGTCTACATAAATAACCTCTTATGTTATCCATTGAAACCAAGGTGAAAATTTGTGTTATGGTGGCCGGGTTGATACTTCGAATGGGGCTCCTACTCCAAATGGTGTGAGTTATAATTGAGACTTCAGATCGGGAATACCCCCTATGTGTTGGAAGTATCCAACACCATCAACATAACACAAAGTTAATTTTGCAATGTTCCACATGCATCCCTAGTTATGCACCTCCACTCGCGCTACCCCCCACATACCTCCATCCCACACAACACTACATATTAATCAAGTAATAAGTGGTATGTTTAGGAGAATGGGTGTGCAGAGAGAATGCATGTGTGGAGCAAGAACGAAAAAGGATTTCCACATACATGAAAGTATTTTAACTTTAAGTAGGAACTTTCAATCATGGCTAGTCAACAATGGCTATCAAAATAAATAGTACTTACCTCTACTAGCGAGTGTAAAAATAACTTCGTAGTCAATTAATTTGATACAAGAGAATCACTATCAGTAAATTCATTTTGACCTTGATGGTCGAAACTCCATTTACTACAGGTAGTGGGTTTCTTGAATTTATTCTAATTCTTCTAAATAATTAGAAGAATTAGTATTTAGTTAGAATTATTATGTGTTTGTATAGAATAAGAAATTGTTCTAGCTAATTTCAACAAATACTACAACCGTTTTATTATAAGGATATTTTCTAGATTTAGGAATTAGATCCACAATTAGTGGACCTGAACTGATTTTTATGTTGTATTAAAAGTATATTTTGTGGCTCAAAAAGAGGTTTAGATAATTCAGATAGTTTTGTGTCAAAAGTTTGAATTAGTGTAGTATTGTATGATTACATGAGGAAACAAATTTCAATTAGAAATATAGATACCTGACCTTTGATTAGATCACTATGCGTTCCTTGCTTAGTTTAGTTTTGTTTCCACATTGATGAGTTATAAAAGTTTTCTCTAAATCCTTGTTCAAGCTTCAATCCCAAGTGAAGGAGAGTCATTTCACTCTAAATTTTCATTGGGTTAATTTACGTCAATGGAAATCATTGCATTTACCTCTAGTATAGTTCATGTTCCGTTGAATCAAATCTAAAGCATATTATGGAAGAGTTATAATTTTAGAGGGGAATTTATTTATTTTTCAAGTAAGGGCACATAGTTTGAGACAGGTCGTAGTTGGCAATTAGATAAGTGGTGTAGTTGTTGAATTCATAGCGAAAGCCAACCATGACCTAGAAGGACCCAGTCAATCATTTAGTCACATAATATGTCCTACTTTCGACTTATTTGTATTGTAGTCAGAGCAGTCAACCCCAAACTGTAGTTAGAATCCTTCTACAATGTTGAACTCTATTCACCAAGCCTGACAACCAGCCTTGCACCAAATCCTAACCCTCGACTAATTTTGGATTAGTTAGCACTGAACCCAATTGGGAGTTATAATAAAAATATTTACTTTTCATAGAGTTATGATCCAACCCCGTAAATTTGTAGAACATGTTGGTTGTTTTTTCACGTAATTAATAAAAAGTTGATTTCTATATATTTTCTTGATTTATTTGAAAAGGGAGCTTGTGTATAATTGTGATTTTTGGAAGCAAATAATGAAGTTGGGCATTAGGAAGGACTAGATCAACATCAATTGTGTTATCAAAGCATGTTTATTTCAATTAAAAAGAAGAATAGTAGATCATCAAGGAGTATTTTGAGGAGAAGGTCGAGGTAGGATTATAGAAAATGTTTCTTTTGCATGTTCAAATGAGAAGGCTTCGAGAGAAGTAGAAAATATGGAGACTACATAGAAGAGAGACACTGATATGTAATATGTTAGTGATGTAAGGATCATGAAGATATTTACTAAAATAAATTCCAGGCCAAAGATGGAGATTCTGCCATATGAAGGTAATTTAAATCTTGATGAATTAATGGATTTGATACATACTCTTGCTAAATATTTTGATTATGAATATGATGAAGATGATAAATGATTTAAATATGCAGTAACAATATTGAAAGGCCATGTTTCACTTTGGTGGGATGAAGTGCAAGATGGATTTTATGTCAGTTAAAGAATATATAAAGGAGTTTTATAAATTGAACATTACAGTTGGTCGTGTATAACATGATGTTGAGAAAGTTACTAGACATATTAATGGTTTTATATTTGATATTCAAGGTAAATAAATTTATTGTTTTAAAGACTATTGAAGTTACATATTAGGACCCCTTAAAAGCTGAAGAGAAGTTTTCTACTAGAGAAGTCAAGGAAGGAGTCTTGCAAGAGGGATAGGACAATAGATTGGAAGAGGAATAATTTAGTTTGTAAAAAGAGAATATGAAGGAATTTCCAATAGGCAATCACTAAGAGGAGGTGATTCGAGATGGAGGAGGTCAATATCTAGAGGTAGAGGTCATGGAAGAGACTACCATAATAGATGTTTCAGATGTGGGAAACTTGAGCATATGTCATGGGATTTTCCTAAGAATGCACCAATAGGTCAAACAGGTCTACATGTCATTGAAGCAGCGAAATGGATTCAGGATCCAACTGTTATTGAAGAGGTTCCTGAAGTGGGAGAATCATTGCTAATGAAAAGAGTGTTGATCAAAGTTCAAAAGGAGACCAAGGGACCAACGCAAAGTAGAAGTTTATTTGAAGCAATGGGTAAGTCAAAGTGCAAGTGTTGCAAATTTGTTATTGAAAATGGAATTACTAATAACTTGGTTTTGTGGGAATGGTAGAGAAGTTAAAGTTACAAATAGTCACACATCCTCATCCTTATAAAGTATCATGACTACGAAATGGACACCAATTATTGCTTAACAACCAGTGTAAAGTAGATTTTGATATTGGTAAATATAAAAATGAAGTTGTTTTTTATATAATTCTAATGGATATTTTCCATGTGTTATTGGGGAGATCATGGCAATATGATAGGAAGGCCATACATGATGGGAGAAGGAAAACTTATACTTTTGAAAAGGATGGGGAAAATCATGTGTTGTTACCTTTACTAGATGAAGAAATTAAAGAAGAAGTAAGTCCCAACGTATTGCTTATGAGTGGAAAGGAGTTGTTGCGGGAAGCCAAGAAATAATAATTTCACTTTGCTTTAGTTTGGAAACAACAAGTAATTCTTACCAGAATCAATTTAAATGATTTGTCAGATAAAATTAGAAATTTGTTAGCTCAATTTACTGATATTATTGTGGATGTGTTACCAAGTAGTTTGCCTCATGTTATAAGTATAAGCCATCATATTGATTTAATTTTAGGATATATTCTACCAAATAAATATTCTTATAGAATGACAAAACAAGAAAATGAAGAAGTAAAAAGATAGGTTCAAGAATTATTGGAAAAGTCCCTAATAAAAGAAATCTTGTGTTCTTGTGTTGTGCTGACAATATGGAGTCCCAAAAAGGGAGGTTGGATAATGTGTACAAACTGTAGAGAAATTAATAAAATTACCATCAAGTATTGATTTATGCTCCCATAAATTGATGATTTAATTGACTGTTTAGGTGAATCATTCTTTTTATCAAAAAATTCTTTAAAAAGTGGATAGCATCAAATTTGTATAAGAGAGAGAGAGAGAGAGAGAGAGATGAGTGGAAAATCGAGTTTAAGAGAAATCATGGGTTGTATGAATGGCTCGTGATTCCCTTTGGTATGTCCAATGCACCCAACACATTCATGAGGTTAATGAACACATTTTTAAAAGAATTTATAGGGAAATTTGTTATTATTTATTTGGATGATATGTTAGTGTACAAAATGAATAGGGAAGAGCATCTACAACATTTAAAATTACTTCTTGGCACCCTGCAAAAAGAAAAGTTGTGGATAAATTTAAAGTAGTTTTATGAAATTGGTTTATTTATGTTTTCTAATTTTGAAATATGGGTTGAAGATGGATCTAAAGTGTAACAAAATGTAAACTGGCTAGTTCCATGAAATTTGAATAAGGTAAGAAGTTTGATGAACTTGCTAGTTTTTATTAAAAAATTATAAAAAAATTCAGTGGTTTGTGTGCACCAATTATTGAGACAATTAAAGAAGTTAATCAAACATTTAAGTGGACTTTAGCAACATACAACAAGTTTAAATTTCTAAAACAAAGGATCACTAAAAAACCAATTCTTTTCACTGCATGATTCTCAAAAATTATTTCAAGTGAAGATAAATGCAAGTGATAGTGCTAATGGAGTAGTTATATGTCAATACAGGTTTCCAATCGCTTATTTTGACGAAACATTAAATGAAGGAAAGAATAAATATTGACATACGATAAGGAATATTATGATTTTGTGAAGGATTTGAAAAGGTGGCAACATTATTTTATTCCAAAGGAGTTTATTTCATTCACCGATAGTCATGGATTGTAGTTTATAATCAATCAACTAAAAATTAGCTAGAGGCATGTTAAATGGGTGGACTTTTTACATAATTCCACTTTTATGATTTAGCACACTAGTGGTTCTTTAAATAAAGTAGTAGATTCTCTAATTATAAATAATTTAGTTCTATAGGAATTTTAGTTCCATGTTACAAAATTTGATGAAATTAGAGAAATTTATGAGAATGATGTCGATTTTAGGGAAGCATATGCAAGATGTAAAAATCCAGTGAGAAAAAATACAACACAGTGGTCTAATTACATGATTCAAGATGGTTTATATTTAAAGACATCCGAATTTTCATTCCCAAATGCTCCATGAGGGATAATTTAGTAGAGGGAAAACCTAGTAAATGATTGGTTGGACATTTTGTGATTTACAAAAGTTTTTTGTGTTAAATTAATTCTATTATTAGCCAGACATGCAAGCTAATGTGAAGATATTTGTAGACAGATGCAAGATTTCTCAACAAGTGAAAAGAAGAAGTCATAATATTGGATTATATCATCCATTACCCACTCCCGACAAGTCATGGGATTTAATCAACATGGAATTTGTTCTTGGGCTATGTTGAACTCACTGAGGTAGTGAATCTATCTTTTTTATTGTGAGAATATTTTCAAAAGTGGCACATTTTTCTTTGTACCAAAACCACATATGCAACTAGTGTTGATATTTTTTCTTTCAAAAAAATTGTGAGACTACATGGATTTCCTCATATTATTGTGTGAAACGTGGATACTAGATTTGTTGGAAATCTTTGGAGAACATTACGGAGGAAGCTAGGTAAAAATTTAAATTTTAGTTAAGCATATCACCTGCAGACCAATGGTGAAACATAAGTGAGAAATCAATGTTTGGGAAATATTTTGAGGAGTTTGGTAAGTGATCATCCTAAACAATGGGATCAAGTTCTTGCCCAAACAAAATTCATTTATAATTTTTCATCCAACAAAAGGATAAGTATCAAACCATTTCAAATTTTATATGGAATGCATCATAGAGGTGTATATGAGATAATAAATTTGGGTAATCAAGAATTAAGAATTGCAACATAAGAAGATTTTGCAATTAACATGCAAGAATGACAGGAAAGGGTGCAGAAACAACTACATGAAAATAAGAAAAAATATTAACAACGGGTGGACATGAAGAGGAGACAAAAATAATTTAAAATTGGTGACTTAATCACAATACATTTGATAAAGGAGATATTTCTAGAAAAAACATACAATAAGCTCAAAATGAAAAAACTTTGTCATTGTCAAATCTTTAGAAAATTTTCCTCAAATGCATATGAAATACAACTCCCTCAAGGCATTGGCAGTTTACCTCTCTTCAATGTAGCTAATTTATATCCTTTCAAAGGACAAGACAATATTCTGAATGATAGAACTATTATCGATGAAAATTAGATTAGTGGATGGGAGACAACTTCCAAAAGTAATTCTTTAAGGGATTGAAGAAGTGTTGGACTAGAAATTGATAAAAGAAACTAGAGGCAAGGAATAATATTAGTATTTAGTCAAGTGGAAAAATAAACAAGGTTAAGCTTCTACTTGGATGACAAAGGCATAAATTTCGAAGTACGGTACTATTATGGAAAATCTTATGGATAATTTCTTTCCTCGGGAGTTTGATGTAGGAGCATCACCATTAGTAAATTAATTTTGACTGTGATGGTAAAAATTTCATTTACTACAAGAAGTGGGTTTCCTAAATTTATTTTAATTGCTTGAAATAATTAGGATAATTAGTATTTAGTTAGAATTATTGTGTAGTTGCATAGAATAGGAAATTGTTCAAGCTAATTCCAAGAGATATTGTAACCATTTTATTAGATGGATATTTTCTAGATTTAAGAATTAGATCCAAAAATAGTGGATTTGAACTAATTTATATTTTGCATAGATGGGAGAGTGGTTAAGATAGTTCAGATAATTTTTTCTGGAAAGTTTGAATTAGTGTAATACCCTGTGATTTCTTGAAGAAAGACATTTCAATTAAAATTACCGAGATTCGACCTTTGATTAGATGACTATTCGTGCCTTAATTAATTTAGTCTTGTTTCCACATTTATGAAATATTGTTATGAACCTCCATGGCCTCTCCAGAGAATAAGGGCAAATCCCCTAAAAATTTTAAAATTTCCTTAGACATAGTTAAGGTTCCATGTTCCTTTCCCCTAGGCAGACTACTATATCACCTTCAGGAAGGAGCTTTATACCATATACACATTATGTCATTTTCATCGAACAATTTCTAAAACATAACTACAGTTGGAAGGGAAGAAAGAGCTATAACATGCAACCATCAAACTTCTAGTGACATGCATCGTAACGAAATCCTCGTCTATTGGATTATATAGAACTTACATCTTAACAGTTTTTCATGCATCTATATCTCATTCCTAATTACCATATGCATGCATAAACTATATAAAATCTATTAAATCAGTTAACCATGTGCATAGTAATATTCCATCAGTTCCATAATAAGATAACTTCTAAGCAACAAATAGAATGCAATCTAGCCTCATTGATTATCTATGCAATAGATAATTTGACTATCATAGAATATTCCATTACTTACGTTATTGCATAATGATTCACAAGCATCTACCACTATTTTCCATGTTAACTAAATGCTTTATATAACATTAAATGTTCCTTCACTATCATAATGAAGATCACCATTAGATTGATTTGTTATCGTACTCATTCACAATCATAAGAATGGGATCCACCACATGAATACAGATAGCATCACACTAACACATAAGCCAATATGGAGCAACATATCCAATACTGAATCAAATAAAATAATTACGTGAAGGGTAAGAGACCGACATACAAAAAAATCCATGCATGTGAATCCATCTAAAACAATCACTTAGAGGGAGGAGCATCACCACCCAACCATGAATCACCTCTAACCCCCCCCCCGAGCCGAGGTTCTTTCCAAGGATCAACTATCCTCAATTGATCAATGCACTGGGTATTTAATACCCTCTTTCATGATTTTATGGATTTTTCCATTTGCTTAGGTATTTTTTGGAAAAGCTTGTCTTTATCTACCACGAGGTTTTTCCTCATAAAATATTGCCTTTATATCCTACAAATCATTTATTTTCGATGGATATTTATCTCCCATCCATCAGATGGATTTGCAATCTATCCAATCTTATCTAGAATCCCATCTAGAAGCCTAACCATGAAAGATTTATCTCTATCCGATTCCTAAATGGGATTTGACAAGAATCTCCTCTCTCTTGGTGCTCCACCATCCAAATGATTTATTTTATTAATTTATTTAATAATAAATTTTCTTTTCATATTACATATACCTAGATTTCCCCACCTTAGGTTTAGAATAGTTTAACCCACAAAGGAGGGTATCACACCTATCTTTCCTTAGCTTAGGTTTACAATCATTTAACACACAAGGAAGGATATCAAACCTAGCTTTAACTCATCTTAGGTTTACAATAATTTAGCACACAAGGGAGAGGTGTTACATACTCCCCCCCTTAATTTTTACACCATCTTCGGTGTATCACTCTATCATGTCCTAGTTTATAGGTAGCTCATTTCTGAATCAACAACTCTCATGGCTCTACCATCTAATGCAATTTTTCGGTGTGCATCGATCACAAGGAGTGCTCCTTTTCCATAGCTACATTGGTAACCAAGAGTTCTCCTCTTCCATAGGTACATTGGTCACAAAGAGTACTCCACTTCCATAGCTACATTGGTCTCAAGGAGTGTTCTCCTCTCATAGCTACCTATAGCATTGTTTTCAAATCATTTGTGAGAATTTGTAGATGCAAAATTTTAGATATGATACATATCATAATCTATTACTTAATATTACTAAAGTAGCTATTGCTCATTTTCATTTTATATGAATAATGCATGTTCACTTCTAGCATTGTTCCAAGCCTTTGTGTTCTTTGTTGAACACCTGCTTCTTGCAGTGTCTCTGCATACAACACATTTATTAGCATATTTCCACATCAATATGCCTGCAATGTCATAACAGATTAGTTCACATAACAACATATATTCATCATATATGTTCATCATATATATTCTTCTTAATTTTATATATGCCAAACTTAACCATGGTTACTTATCCTTGAACTAGTTCTTACTTTCCTTCTTCTGTACAACCACCTAGTTAGTTGGCTTGCTAGAAATCTACCCAATGTCTTCATGCATACCTACACACAATGTGTTATACACACCAATATACATATTATGTTTCAAACATGTAACATATGTAGTCATACGGGTACTGTATGTACTGCTGCACATACTACCATCTGTGGTACAACCCATCATACCATTCCCATGGTATCACCTAGATGATAGAAAATTTGTCCACATATTTTTCTATCATGTTAGTATCATGCCAAACATTCCATTATATTTTTCTAACAATTAAAACAATTGTGCTCAGTTGACAAGGGATTTGTATGAGCATGGTTCATTTCCATAATCAAAGAAAGTTTTGTCAAGTGTAAATCATTTTCAGATTTCATGTGGTTGTAACATAATATCAGTAATATGGTATATATGAATGCATATTTTCATCTTAAGAAGACTATTAACTGATATTTTACTAATAGTTAAATCAATACTTCATTCTTAAATCATTTATCTCAGGTGATCTACTATGGCCCTTTTTATGTTTCAACAACTTCACTTTTCACTATACTTTACCAACATAATCGTTCTTTCAATCATGTTCTTTTCTTCTACAGATTACTCCCCTTTTAGGGGAATTAGGATAGATACATATTTAAGGTTGTTGTACAATGATTTCTATATAAATTTCGTAATGAAACAAAACCAATACTAGAATTCATCATGAGTTGTAAGATAATTCCAACAATCCATTAAACTCAAGTCTCTTTCATGTCATGGATGCTTGACATCTCTCATCAACCAAATGATAACTACAATATTGTTA
The DNA here is from genome assembly GCA_000404065.3 of Pinus taeda. Classification (NCBI taxonomy): domain Eukaryota; kingdom Viridiplantae; phylum Streptophyta; class Pinopsida; order Pinales; family Pinaceae; genus Pinus; species Pinus taeda. The sequence goes on along the minus strand of APFE031112079.1, from coordinate 123,343 downwards.
TAAGGCTATAATATTGTACACCCATGTGTTTACATGGAAGATTCATTTGCCTCATTATTATGTGTAGATTTTAGCATGCTTCTTTCCACAACAAGTTTATCCTCATGACCCCTTAACCAGGCTTATGTTAACAATATACCAAACAGTGCATGAGTATTTGTATCATACAAAAATAAAACAATGATGCAAACATGGACTTCCTCTATTGAAGCCAACTATAATGTTAATACCATGATGATATGTGTCAATTACATCAATGTTTGAAATGCTCACATTGATGGCACTTGTATTATCACATAGAATTGAGATGGGTGGAGTACATGTGATCTGAATGTCTTGTAAGGTTTTCATTATCCAAAGTAGTTGTGTGGAGCAAGATGCAACATCCATGTATTCTACTTCAGTTGTAGATAATGCAATTAAACTTTGTTTCTTGCTAAACCAAGACACTAACCTGGAACCAATATAGAATGCACCACCACTAGCGCTTTTTCTGTCATCAACACTTCCTGCCCAATCTACTTCTGTATATGCATGAAGTGTAAGATCTGTATCTCTAGGATACCATAAACCAAAGTTTTGTGTTCCTTGAAGATATTTGAAAACCCTTTTGACTGCTCGAAGGTGTAATTCCTTCAGAGTTTCTTCCAACTATTCCTACTACATGCATGACGTCATGTCGAGTACGTGTTAGATAAAGCAAACTGCTAATCATGGATCTGTAGGTTGGTTGATGTACTAAGACTGATTCATCATTTGAGATGAGACTACATATTGTTACCATTGGGGTACATACTGGTTTAGAATATTCCATGCAATACTTTTTCAAGATCTATTTGAGATATTTGGCTTGTAAAAGAAAAATGCCATCTTTATTTTGTTGAACTTGTAGACCAAGAAAATAGGTAAGCTCACAAAGCAAGGATATTTCAAAATTCTTGCCGCATTACTAAAGCAAAATCCTGACTCATGTATTCTTCATTGCTACCAAATATGATATCATCAACATAAACAACGATTATTAGCAATTTATCAATGTCAATTTTGTATGTAGATTGCTATCTGTTAATCCCTTTGGAAAACCCTGTTGGTGGAGATATTTGTTAGGATGGTAATACTAGGCCCTTGGAGCTTGTTTTTTTACCGTAGAGAGCCTTTCTGAGTTTGCATACAAGTTTTGCATCATTTCCAAGAATGAATCCTTCTGGTTGCTCAATATAGACATCTTCTTCTAAGTCTCCATTAATAAAGGTAGATTTTATATCCATTTGGTATACTTTGAATTTTTGAAGACTAGAAAGAGCAAGAAACATTCTTATGGCTTCAAGTCTAGCAACAGGTGCAAACATTTCTTCAAAATCTATACCTTCTTGTTGAGCATATACTTTACAAACAAGTTTGGCTTTGTTTCTAATAACTTCTCGATTTTCGTTCAACTTGTTTTTGAATATCCAATTAGTTCCTATGATATTCTTTGTACGTTTTAACCATGTACATAAATTACCTGCATACGAATTCTAAAACTCAAGAAAATAAACAATGCAAGAGCATAACTCATAAAACACATATACACAGAGATTCTCCCACTGGATTCCAAAACCAGGACTACCAGCTTGATTTTTCATTATGTTCCTTTCAATGTTGCAATACATTTTTATACACGCCAAAGCATCCAATACCATGGACTAAAAACCATCGCATCCAATACCATGGACCGAAAACCATTGTGTCCTATACCATGGAATGAAAACCATCACATCCAAAAAACATGTGCGAAAATCATGTACAAAATGATAGGTGGGTCTGCCCAACTTAACATAGGGTCCAAAAACAAAATTTTCTGGGGCACTGTCCTGAACCCCATAAAGTGGGGTTATGGGTGCCCTTCAAACCCCCTGTTAACTATGTGGAAAGAATACAACACAATCCAACGTTCTCCCACTTGTTGTTTTCTTTCCACAGGGAACCACAAGAGAGCTTAGTTATTTTCCTAGCCCTGAAATGCCCATTGCTTCTCTACACCAAGAGAACTTATCAAAGCTCACAGATTTTGTCAATGCATCTGCAGTATTCTTCAAAGTGTCCACCTTTACCAGCAACACCTTTTTGTCTTCTATCATATCCCTCACAAAGTGATGTTGAACATCAATGTGCTTTGCTGTTGAATGATATGCAAGTTTCTTTGCCAAGAAAATTGCACTTTGGCTATCACAGTTTATCATTATAGCTTCCTGTACTAACCGCATACTTGAACACAATCTCTACAACCAAACTGCTTCCTTGCTTGCATGAGTGGCTACCATGTATTCTACCTCTGTAGTTGATAGTGCCACTACAGATTGTTTCTTACTCATCCAACTGACTACACCTCCAAATAGGTTAAACACATACCCACTTGTAGATCTTCTCTGGTCCAGATCTATAGCCTAGTCTGCACAAACAAAGCCATGAATATCCAACACTCTGTCCAATCCTAGTCTTCCTTGGTAGTATAGACCATAATCACTAGTTCCACGCAAAAACCTGAAAACCCACTTCACTGATGTCCCATGCTCCTTTACTGGCTTTGACATAAACCTACTCAATACTCCCACTGCATGTGCAATATTTGGTCTATTACTGACCAATACATACATCAAGCTACCAACTACACCTGCATATGGAACATGGGACATGTCCTCTTCCTCTTCTCGTGTCTCGGGACATTGTTCAGCAGATAACATCACACCTACAAGAATGGGAACCTTCACCGGTTTACTGTCTTGCATATTAAGCCTCTGTACTATTGTCTTGACATACTTCCTCTGGTTTAACCAGAGCTTCCTCTCTGCTCGATCTCTCTTAATTTCCATGCCCAAAATATAGTTTGCAGCACCAAGATCTTTCATGTCGAATTTGGAGGACAATTGGGTCTTCAAATTCTGGATAATTTCTTTGTCATTTCCAGCCAGCAACATATCATCAACATACAAGACTAGATAAATAACACGGTTGCCAATTAATTTAAAATGCACACAGTGATCTGCTTTACATATGGCGAAGCTAAGTCTTCGTATAAATGAATCAAATTTCTGATACCACATCCTTGGTGTCTATTTCAACCCATACAAAGACTTCTTTAACTTGCATACCAGTTCTTTCTTACCCTTTGTTACAAAGCCTTCAGGTTGCTTCATGTAGATTTCCTCTTCCAGATCCCCGTGAAGAAATGTTGTCTTCACATCCATCTATTCTACCTGAAAATCAAAAGCAACAGTAATAGATAAAAGTAATCTAATAGAAGTTACCTTGACAACAAGAGAAAAAGTATCACCAAAATCAATTCCCGACACCTGCGAATAACCTTTTGCTACCAACTAAGCTTTGTATTTCTCCACTTTTCCTTCTGCATTTGTCTTCTTTTTGAACACCCATTTGTTGCCAATGGGTTTCCTTCCAGCTGGAAACTCCACCAGATATGAAGCCTCATTTTTGTGCAAAGATGCCATTTCATCAACCATGGCCTCTTTCCATAGTTTTCCATCCTATGAATCTACTACTTCATTCATAGTATTGGGATCATCGTTAGTAACAGATAAAGAAAAATTTGAACAAAAAGCAGATGGACTATACCTTTCAGGCTGCCTTCTTTCTTGAACTGATCTTCTCACAACCGGAGTTTGTGGCTCTTCATCTTCTGATTCCTCCTTTGCTATAGAGTCTAATTCTTCCTCCTTTAGCTAAAAGTCTATCTTCTTAGGTTCCTTTCATTGGAATTCATGTTTAATAACATCTTTCACCTCTTTGAACACCACATCTCAATTGTACAGAACCTTCTGTGTGACTGGGTTCCAAAGCTTATAACCCTTTAAACCATTCTTATACCCAATAAAGATGCACTTTTCAGATTTACTATCCAACTTGGTTCATTTCTCCTTTAGAACATGTACATATGGATCACATCCAAATACCCTGAAATGTGAAAGAGAGAGTTTCTTACCAGTCCATACCTCTTGTGGAGCCTTATACTCCAACGCTGATGAAGATGACCTATTGACCAGGTAACATGCAGTATCCACCGCCTCTACCCAGAATTCCTGTCCTAACCCAGCACCACTGAGCATGATTCTTGCCCTTTCCATCAGTGCCTTATTCATTCTTTTTGCAACTCCATTTTGCTGAGGTGTATATGGAGTAGTCTTTTGCCGTGTTATACCACATTGCTTACAAAATTCTTCAAATTCCTTACTGCAAAACTCTCCACCGTTACCTATCCTCAACACCTTTATCTTCTTCTCTGTCTGGTTTTTCACTAGAGCCTTAAATTCTTTAAACTTGTCAAAGAATTTAGGTTTCTTCTTAAGGAAATATATCCATGTATTCCTTGAGAAGTCATCTATTAATGATACATAGTACACAGAATTACCCAGTGATGGAACCTTCACAGGTCCAAACACATCACTGTGCATAATTTCTAATATCTGTTTCACCCTCTTACTATCAGAGGGGAAACTAACCCGATTCTGCTTCCCATATACACAATTTTCACAGAAATCAAAATCGAGAGAGCTTTTATTCATACCTTCTACCATACCTTTACCATGAAGTATCTGAAGGCCCTTTTCTCCAATATGTCCAAGCCTTTGATGCCACATCATGGTCTTCTCTCCAATGACCACTAGATTTTTTGCTTCACTTTCAGGAACCACATAAATATTGCACCCATCAATAATAGTGCTACGTTGCTTCTTGTACAGAGTTCCAATCCGAACTGCCCGCAACAATACCAGTGATCCCCGAACCATCTTGCAAGTATCCTTCTCGAACATTGTTTTACACCTGCATCATCCAGCCTACGAACAAAAATCATATTTTTGGCTAATGCAGGAATATGTAGAACACCTAGAAGCATTCTAACCCTTCCACCTTGCAATTTCAACTTTACTTTTCCACGACCAATGATTCTAGCCTTCCTATCATCCCCCAAGAATACATCACCACCATCATATTTCTCATACTTGTAGAACCACTCTCTATGGGGAGTGAAGTGAAAGGATGCACCTAAGTCAATAAACCATGCCTCATGATGTACATGTGTACATGAAGAAGCCAAGTACATATCCCCACCTTCATATGAGGTCGTTTTCGCCTTTGCAGAAGGAGCCTCATCAGATCCCTTTCCTTTGTTAGGATCTTTAGATTTACAGTCACTTTTGTAATGCCCTTCCTTTCCACATTTCTAGCACACCACCTTTACAGGTTTTCCTGGAGATTTAGATCTCCCACTTGATGACTTATTTTTGTTTTTTTTCTGGGTCCACCCTCGTACAGACAAGGCATCACCATTTGCCTCTCCATATTTTTCTATCTCATCTCCTCCGTCAGCAAGGATGAGACTATTTCATGAAAGTGCAAGGAAGTTGCATTGCTACCTATTGTAATAACTAGACTATCCCATGAATCTGGTAGAGAACACAACAAATTGATGCACTTATCTTCATCTAAAATTTTAATATCAACAGAAGCTAACTGACTTACCACAGTATTAAATGCATTCAGATGCTTTGTCACCAAGTCTCCATCTTTAATCCTCAGGTTATATAGCTTTTTTTGCAAGAACAATTTATTCACCAGAGACTTATATTGGTACAAACTCCCTAACTTGTCCCACAAAGCCTTCGTCGTAGCTTCCCCTGATACATTCAACAATACTGAATCTGAGACATAATCGTATTGTGCTCTTTGCCTTCTGATCCAACTTCTTCCATTCTTCATCAGACACTCCCATTGGCTTATTACCCAGATCTACCGCGATCCACTGGTCCTTATCCACCAACAGATCCTCCATCTTGAGTTTCCACAACTCAAAAATCTGACCATTAAATTTCTTGATCTCTATCTTTCCACTACTGGCCATATTCTTTCACCACCAGAATCGATCTTGCAGATATCCCACTAAACAGGGTCTACCACAAGCCCGAGTGAAACCCCTCAGCAACAAAGGCATCCCCTTGAAGACAAAATAGTTCTGATACCAAATGTAGGTTTTAACCCCATATAGAAATTACTTGCATATGAATTCTAAAACACAGAAAAAAAAACAATGCGAGAGCATAACACATAAAACACATATACATAGATATTTTCCCACTGGATCCCAAAATCGAGACTACTAGCTTGATTTTTCATTATGTTCCTTTCAATGTTACAATCCATATTTATACATGCCGAAGCATCCAATAACATGGACCAAAAACCATCGCATCCAATACCATGGATCGAAAACTATCACATCCAATACCATGGACCGAAAACCATTGCGTCCAAAAAACATGTGCGGAAATCATGCACAAAACCATAGGTGGGTCTACTCAACCTAATATAGGGTGCAAAACCAAAATTTTCCAGTACTCTGCACCGGACCCCATAATGCGGGGTTACGAGTGCCCTTCAAACCCCTTGTTAACTATGTGGAAAGAATATAACACAATCCAACATTCTTATCATGAGGTCTGGGAACTAATTCCCAAGTATTATTGTTTTCAATTTGCTCAAGTCCTTAATTCATGGAATTGAGCCAACATTCATCTTTGCATGCTTCATTTACATTTTGAGGTTCGGTGGAAGATAGTAATGCTAGATAGCTTGAAGCTTCTGCAATAGTTCTTCTTGTCTGCACACATGTCTCTTCTTCCACTAAAATTTGTGTCTCTGGATGATTTTTCTGAACATACCTGGACGGAGTCTTTTATTCTACTGTTCTCTCTTCTTCTGGTGCTTCATTAGTTTCTTCTTCAGATCCAGTGTGATTTTATTTGGGAAAATAATCCTCATATTCTTCATTTTCATAATCTTCAGTTTTTATCTGTTTTGGATTTTTGCATGCTTCATCAACCACAACATCAATACTTTCAATAATTTTTCCAAGTATTTTATTATAACAATTATATCCTTTACTTCTGGAAGAGTAACCAAGAAGAATACCTTCATCTACTCTGGGTTCAAGTTTACAAAGTTTTTCATCAATCCTTTTGATGTAACATTTTCTTCCAAAAACTTTGAAGTATTTTATAGTAGGAGTCTTACCATACCAAAGTTCATGTGGAGGTTGAGTGTTGTTCACCCAAGAATTTTCTTGGTTGAGAATGGTGATGGCGACGAATGTAGCTTCATCCCAAAAGGTTGCAAGAGTTCTAGATTAATCTAGCATAGCTCGAGCAATTTTTTGAACAATTTTGTTCATTCTTTCTACCACTCCATTTTGTTGAGGAGTCCTTGCAGTGGAGAACTACCATTTTATTCCATGTTGTTCACAAAAGTCAAAGAATTCATCTGAGGCAAATTCCCCTCCTCAATCAGATCTGAGGCATTTGATTTTGTGATCTGATTCATTTTCAACCAAAGCTTTGAAGGGTTTGAACTTTTTAAATGCTTCATCTTTATGCTTTAGAAGACTGATCCAACACATTCTAGAGAAATCATCAATGAAAAATATAAGGTATTCTTCTCCATGAGGTAACTTTTTCCTTTATGGTTCACATAAATCAGTAAGAACAAGTTCAAGAGGCTTACTAGCTAACACTTCCTTTTAAATTAAGTGAGATCTGGATTTCTTACCAAATTAACATGATTTGCATATTATATTTTCAGGAATGCCTATATCTGGAAGATCATGAACAACCTGGAACCTACATGCTTTTGTTATTTGAGAAAATCTTAGACATCCCAATCTTCTATGCCATAGCTAATTTTCATCATCTTCTCTTAGGTAGGACTGTTGTTGTCCTCTCTTGATTATGTATAAGTTGTTTGGAGTTCTTGTACCTTTAATCATGGTTTCTCCTGTATCAAGATCATGAACAACACATCCATTTGCTCGAAACACCACTTCATTTCCTTGATCACACATTTGACTCACACTCAACAGGTTATACTTTTAAACCATCAACATACATAACATTCCCAGCTTTAACTTTTCCTTTCAAGAAAATAGAGCCTTTACCTTTTATGATAGTAGGAGTGCCATTTCCAAATGAGACATTCTTTTCCTTTTCTAAGGCATTATATGAGTGTAGTTTTTCTTTGTCAACTGTCGTGTGTTTTGAGCATCCACTGTCAATGTACTGAGCCTGATTTACCTAGTGATCTACCTTATGCCTTTGCTGATGATTGTCATACTATTCACTATTCTTAGTTGCATCAAGATTTCTTTTAGTGGAGGTTGACAGCTTCTGTGATTGAGGTGCTTCTTCAGTATATCCAAGACTTGTCTTTATCAGAGCAGAATGCTACACTTTGATAATTTCATTTAAGGTTTCTGATCCTTTAGAAAATCTAATATTGAGAGATTTTGTTTTCTCAAGATCCTTTCTTAGACCCACAATTTCACATTCTAGTTTTTCATTGTGTTTTTCTCTTTCAACAAGTTGATATGTCAAGGTATCTATAATGATATTCTTTTCTTCAGGAAATCTATATGATGCATAACATCTCATGGGGACAAAATTTAGGATTACATGTCCACATGCATCATCATTGACAAATTATTACAAAATGGCTTCTCATTAGGGGGATCATAGATACATGATCAATCCACATGAAGCAAGAAAATGATCATGGGGAGTCACCCTTTCCCATTGATGTCAAAGTGGGAGAGAAAAAATGAGAAGGAGATGAAGCATGATGTCAGGGGGAGTTGTACTCATAGAATGAGTGCATGTATTGCCCTCAATGATAAAGGCGTAGACTGTTGGGTGGTGTTGTCATTAATGTCAACCCTTCGAGTTGATTCGTTTGACTTTAACTAAAAACACCAGGTATTGATGTAAAATGGTTAGTGAAATTTTCCTGCTAATTATCAGATTACATCAAGTTGGCAACTCCACTATTAGATGGCTAAAAACCTAAGCCCTAGGTTTTGGGGTCCGTAGATTAACGATGTACCTCGAATTTGTAGAAGGTTTTTTATGGGTCAAAATATTGATTTTTTCTTGGAGATCAATTTCATTGGATTATCGTCATTGAGATATTTCTAGTGGTATGTGAAACACCATATAATTTCTCCTAATTTGAGAGAAAATTGAGTTTGAATTTGATGACCTCAATGTTTGGGCTAAAACCCCAGGGGAAATGACATGACACCTTATTCACATACAATTTTCAATATATGACAATGATTCTCGTCGCAATGTCATTTTGTGTAAGTTAAATAACTTGAAGAACCAAATTCAATAAACCAATCATTTACTTTAAAATCAAATAGGACCATCTGCATTAAGAAAATCATTGACTTCAAATTTTAGTAGAGCTTAAGGAAAACATTGTATAAAATAACAATAATAATAATAATAAAGTTAATTGAATAAATTGATATTATTAATAATATCTATAAGGCCCCTACTAATTTATAATTTTACAAGCCTATTCTATATATCATAAAAGGTAGCACACATTTTCCTTAGGGCAGAAGAAAACCTCTTCATAACACTTATTAAATAAATTAACATATTAAGAAATTACTTAAGACTAAAGACTCCTCCAATGTCTAACTTTAAAATCCCTCCTTAGCACTATAAAAACATACAAAATCAATCCTCAAATACATAAAAAATCTCAACCAAATCCTCATCCATATCTTTGAAATTTTTGGCTAGTGAAGGATCTCTCACACAATCTATTGTTCGGTCTTCCCAAGGTAGTTAGGGTAGATAAATATTTGTCGATTGGACTTAAAATTCCTTCCTCCACTTTCCCTCAAGGTAATTCGTAGTGTTGATTGTTCGATGATTTGTTGGGCATGGTTAAGTCTGTGGTTCGAGCATTCTCCTCAATCCCTACAACTTCCTTTTTAGTGCACCTAGGGGCTACTTTAGCCCTCTCAAGGCCAATGAGTCTTTCTCTTAAGACAATAATGAGTCTTTCTCTTAAGACAATGAGGAGTCCTTGAAGGATAGTGAAGGTTTTTGGAAGTATTTTGAAGTAGGTATTTGGATAGCGATTTTTTTCTTTTGGGAGTGTTTATGAACTGTCTTGAAAACATGTTTGATTGGAGTTGATGACTTGTCATCAATTTTATTTGACCTAATGAAATAATGGTTTGATTAACATTCTAGTTATTTATCCTTGTAATTCTTTTAAAAAATACTATGTGTTGTCGTGACTCCTCCTATAAATTGACTCATATATGACAAAAATATTGTTGATATGACAAGGAAACTTGACAATAAATAGTGACCTATGAGACACTGACATGTGTGCATTGACACAATCATACACTTGGATAAAAATGAATAATATTGTGTGCTTAGAGTACCGCGATATTGAATTATTAAGAATGGTTTGACATCTTATGAAACATGCAAGTTAGGCAATGATTTGACCTATGATTTTCTATTAGAGTGGTATATGAAAAGTTTGAATAATTTGTCATTGATGTGATTTGATATCCCATGGTAATTAGAGTGACTTCTGATTGTGAATTTTAAGTACACTTGAAGTGGACATAGAATTTTCCTTGATCTAATTTTCTTGGTGAGTGACAATTGGTTTAGTATGTGGAACGTGTCTATTCACTCTGATTCATTAATAACATAACTTCCATCTCTTATGTAGCATGAAAAGTTGTCTTGAATTTAAATCATTGTTAGCAGAATTAACATCTCTTATATAACATGAAAGTTTGTCTTGACTTTGAATCATTATGAGTAGATTTGATATCTCACATACAAGACAATAATCATCTTGACTTTGGCATCCTAAGAGTGATTTGACCTAGACACACTAAGTCATAACATGTATAATGGCATTTTGCATTGATTTTGACTTAGTGAGAGATGATAAAATAGTCATACCACGGATGTTGATATTTTGAGTTTGACAATTAGAACATTGAGTTGATAATGGCTATGATAACCTAGGATAACTTGATTGTGAACTCACAAGGTTAGAGGTTTCTGAGGGCACATCAACTTGTTGTAACGATGGATAGTGGATTGTGAGCAGTGCTCAACAATGTAGTAACATATTCTTGTAGTGTAGTAGGTCATAGGGATGACCTGTGGCATGTTATTATATTCCATTATCATACATTTGGTTTCAACACATTACAAGGTGTGTAGTTTAATGATGTGACAGCTTTCTTATGAGCTCTTAACAATTACTCATTCACGAGAATTGCAGTGAAGGTGGATATGACATGGTCAATTTCAGAAACAACATTGATGTACAATTATCAGTGATTTACATTGATTAGTGATGAGAAGTGTTCAACGATATGAAGTGATTTTTCAGTGGGTTGACTTAGCAATGGTGACTTGAGTAGTTTTGGGCAGCAAAACTTGACATGGTATACATATTGATTACAACCTTCTTATATTGATTAACAGCATAGGCAATCCAGTCTGAGAATTGTGAAACATAGTTTGTCGGCTCCTCAGGGTGCAAGGTGGTGTAAGATAGGTGATTAGAGTCACCTTCAGGTTGTGGCCTGGGAACACTTTAGTGTGGCAAGCTGGTGCTAGGGTAGGTTGTAGCCTACAACAAGCTGTGGCATCCTTTTAGTTGGGGTTGATAGACTATAGGATGATGAAGCATCCTTATGAAACGACTTGTAAATAGAGTGCTGGGGCATGTTAGGATATTTTGACACATAAGAAATAGTTAAGTATAACTTGGCTTAGTGTAGAGTTAGGTAAAGTGTGTTTCTTTACTATGTACATTTCTAACTTACAATCTGACGGTCATGATATGTTCTAGACATGAAGTTATCCGACTTTTCATTCTCTCCTCGATATTACTCACACTTGATTCATGGCTTAACACTCGATTGGTCAATGATCTCTATTTCAAGAGCATGGAGGTTCATTTGTAGGGTAACCATTCATGAGAGAAACTTATGTAAATTTTCATTCTTTTATTAATAAATTTCCTGAAGTGGCTACGTTGCCTCAGGCCATGGACTATTTCCCTCTTTAAGGGTTTTAACCACATCAAGAATATTGGTGTATTGGTCTGTGATCTATTCGTGAGCGGTGTCCTTTGGTTTTATATCTTATGAATTTAGCATGTAAATTCCTATATGGTGTCAAAGCTATTTGAGGGCTATATCCATTGGTGATTCAAATTGGAAGCTGGTACAACTCCATCCGACTGTTGTTTCCTAGATCTACTATTTCTGACTACTTTTGGGTCAAGAGGACTACTCTATTATGTTGGGGGCATATTTTCCAATGAGGAACCTCTTTCGTTTCATGCAAAGAAGTTTCCGATAGCCATAGCTACGTCATTTTTAAGATCTGGAGGTATATAGTCTTTATTTGCAGTTTTAGCTATTTATCTCTCTATTTATTTCAGTTTATTTATCTCTCTATTTTTAATTACCAGATCTATACCTTTCATTTATGTGTATGATCTTTGCCTCGCGACTCTGTGTGATCTGGGCAAATCACAAACAAAAAGGAAGGATTTTTCTCATGCGTATGCTCTTTTCCGTTGCACCTTAGTGTGATCTTGGAAAATCAAAAACATTGAGGAAAATATTTAGTTTATGACAAAAGGTAACTTCAAGCCATAAGGCTTGGTTTTTTTTGTATGTCTGTATTGGGTTGTGTGGTTTTTTTTTTGTAGGCAAAAATATATTTTTCAAGTAAGCACGCACCCCAAAGCTTTAGTGACTAAAAAAAAAACCCTTCCTCTTTTCCAAAAATTACTACCTTTTAAACTCGCTCACTTGGTCCAAAATTACTTTATGAGAATAGAAGTCTTGAGTTCAAGTCTTTTGTTTTATTGAGTTACTTTTTTAAAAAACACATGTAACTTATGTTTTAAAGTTACTTTATATAAAAGTGTTCTCACCCATTCTAAAAAGTGAGTTTCTTATAATTCTAAAGTCTCTTTATCTTTTATTTCAGTTACAATTTAGTGAGTAGCTCATAAAGTACCATTTTAAAAATGACTTTCACTTATTTATAAAAGTGGGTGACATAAAATCTTTTTTTAAAGTGAACTATTTAGATTAAGTTTCGAAAGGGGGGCATGGGGGTGGGGATTTTTTTTTAAAATATAAAATTATCATTCATTTCTGCACATTCACACACTTTGTCGGTATCTTCAACAACTATTCTTCAAAAAGCCATAACTTCTTCATTTGGAAACCGATTTCAGAGTCGTTTTTTTTAAGCTGCCTAATTTTTCGAGATATTTCCATTGGAACACTTAGTTTCACCATCTACAGATTTATTTTCTGTTAAAATGGAAATTCAATGCTAAGTTATTATTGACAGCATCAACTAGTTCCAATGGTAGTCCTACATTGTGGATTTACTTAGAAGTAAAGGTCTTTACAGAATAGCCTCGGGCCAAGAAACTAAACCTAAAGATGAAAATAAGGCAACCAAATGGGAAAATAGGCAAGATCAAGCACATGGATTTATAGGGATGTCTATTTCTCCAGAACCTAGATTCAATATCGTTGAACGTGATACCCCTAATGAAGCAATGAAATAGCTCACTAAAATTTTTGGAATTAAAAATGAAATTAGAGCCCATCAACGTGAAAATGAGTTGCTTACATTGGACCCCAATAATTTTTCTTCCATTAAATTTTTTTTTGTCCAAGGTCAAGACCCTTAGACTTCTCTTGGAAGGTGTTAAGGTTAAGAAAGAAGATGGTAGCCTTATCTAATCCATTCCTACTAAGTTGGGACCAGCCTACTTTGTGTTTGTTTCCACCTTCCATTCTACTATAGAAGCCTTCATTTCTCAAGGACAAGACTACAAGTCCTCCTCTTTTGTTGCATTTTGTGATTCTTTGATAAGAGAACAAAAAAAACTTGTACATCTTGGCCTTCATAATCCTGGAAACTCTTATAGGAAAGCCTTGGTCACCCAACAACAACCAAATTCAAAGAATCATAAGAAGAAGTATCCTAAAAAGAATGTTCCTAAACGAAACAAGGGTCCTAAGCAATTTCAGTCTCAAAATGAAAAATCAATTCAACATAATGATAAGGTAAATAAAAACAAAGGGGAGAAGAATAATAAACATTGACAATTTTGTAATCAATATGGCCACTTACAATCCAAATGCTTTAAGAAGATGGAAGCCTTGGAAGTAGAAATGAAGAAGTATAACATCGATTTAGATCATTCTTCAACTTCAATTTAATCTTCAAGAATACACTTTCTGCATGTGGTTGTCAAGCATCTCGATTTGGTTATGCACTTAATGTATATTCTTCTTCTCATTCTCATGAGTGGCTCATTGATTCTGGAGCTTCTTATCACATGGCCAAAAGCAAAGCCATTTTTTCTTCTTTAAATGATTGTAACACCAAAAATATATATGTTAGTGATGATAGATCTCTTAGTGTTGTAGGGACTAAAACTATTCATCTAGACAATGGTCAATTTAATGTTGTATTATGTGTTCCAACCTTATCTTGCAACCTTCTATCTATATTTCAGATAACTCATTCAGGTGAAGGTAAAATCTTTGAATTTTCACCTCACGATGTTGTAATTAAGGACCTAAGATATCCTAGACAGATTTTAGCTACTTGCATTGCTGATGATTTTACAAGGCTATATAAGTTTAGAAACTTTGGTTCATCAATACATTCCTCGGTATTATTTGCTCATAATGATGAAGTGAGAAAAGTTTGGCATGAGAAATTTGGTCACTTAAACTATTGCTCCCTTCAAAATATATGTAAAGAAAATATGGTGACAGGCAGGTCTTCCTATGGTTTCTTGCAGAGATGGTGTTTGTTTCGGATGTGTACTAGGAAAACATCATCAAGATAGTTTTGAAAAATCTGACTCTTAGTACTCCTCAACCCCTTTATAGCTTGTGCATAGTGATTTATTTGATCCATTTCTAGTTATTTCATTTTCTAGCTACAAGTACTTCTTAACTTTTATTGATGATTTCTCTAGACGCACTTGGGTAAAGTGAAGTATTTAACATGTTCTTGTCCTTTAAGTCTTTTGTTGAAAAACAATCTGGACATCTAATTCCTACGCTAAGATCTAATAATGGCAGAGAATATGTTAACAACAAATTCATCAACTTTTGCAATGAGCATGGAATTCAAATGCAAGATACTATTCCATATACTTCACAACAAAATGGTGTAGCTGAAAGGAAGAATCACACCTTAAAGGAAATGGCTAATTGTATGCTTCAATCTAAAGGACTTAGTCTTAATTTTTTGGTAGAAGTAATTAGTTGTGCAAATTACATAGTAAATCGCACTCCTACTAATGTTTTAAATAATATCACTCCAGAAGAACCATGGAGCTCAATTAAAACTGATGTAAGTCACTTTCGTATTTTTTGAAGTGAAGCATGGCCCATATTCCAGTTGAGAAACAAAAATCTCTAGACCCTAAGAGTGAAAAATGTATTTTGTTGGATAGTCTGAAGATGTTAAAGGATATAGACTTATTGCACTTAAGTCAAAAAATTCTATCATTAGAAGAGATGTAAGTTTTGCTAAAAATATATCGGCCTACGAGCCTAGTTTGGCAGATGTGTCACCTCTCTCTATCTCTTCTACTTCTAAAAATATTTCTTCTTCATATGATGACAACGAGGCTGACAATCCTCCCTCACCTTCTCAGGATTCTCCTTTAGCTCCTCAGCTTCCAAAATGGGTCTATGCTACTTGGGATGCAGTAAGTGCTCTTACAGGAGATCCTATAGATCAACAATATACATGTTCTCAGTTTGATAGAGCATCTTCTTTAATGGCTCAAGCGTTAGCGAATTATGATCCTGACACCTTTGCAGAAGCTTCAGGCCTTCCAGATTGGGACATAACTATGAATGAAGAATATCGTTACACCTTTGCAGAAGCTTCAGGCCATCTAGATTGGGACATAGCTGAATGAAGAATATTTTTCATTATTGGCAAATGATACATGGGATCTTGTTCCTCTTTGAAAGGGATGAAAACATTCTAGATGCAAATGGGTTTACAGAACCAAGTTTGGACCAGATGGAAAATTTGATAAACATAAAGCTCGTCTTGTTGCTAAGGGTTTTTCACAAGTTGAAGGTATTGAGTATACTGGAACCTTCTCCCCTATTGCCAAAATGAACTCTATCCTCCTTGTTCTTTCCCTTGCTACCTCTTTCAAATGGGAAGTCCATCATATGGATGCTAAATCTTCCTTTTTGCATGGGGACTTGCATGAATAAATCTATATGGAACAACCTCCTCACTATATAAAAATAGATTCTAGCCTTGTATGCTAGCTTAAGAAATCCCTTTATGGTCTCAAGCAAGCCCCTTGAGCTTGGTATGGCAAAATGGATAACTTTCTTTTAGATACTAGTTTTTCTAGGTGTCATTCTGACTATACTATCTACACCAGGAAAATGGGTAAGTGTCTTATCATTATTGTTCTTTATGTTGATGACATTATTCTTACTCGTAGTGATCCCAACCTTGTAAAACATGTGAAGTACAACCTTAGAATGAAGTTTGCAATGAAAAACTTAGGAAACTTGCATTATTTTCTTCGTCTTCAAGTCTTGCTATCCAAGGAAGTTATTTCCCTTTCCCAGTCCAAGTAGGTCTGTGATCTTCTATGGCACTTTCACATGGAATATTGTAAGCTAACCCCTTCTCCCTTTCAGTCTGAAGGAAAACTTTCAGTAACTTGTACTTCCCCTAAAGTTGATGGTACATTATGCCATCATCTTGTAGAGAAACTTTTGTATCTGACCCATACCCATCCTAACCTTTCCTTTGTTGTTGGCCTTATGGCTCAGTTTATGAAAAACCCATTATTTTCGAGGTACAGTTTAGTTTGGGATTCATTCCAGTGTAAAAGCATCTCCTCTATTGGTTGGTTTCAATAATTCTGATTGGGCTGGTGACTCTGATGATTGGAAGTCTACTGTAGGTTATGTCTTCACTCTTGGTTCTAGACCTATTACATGAGCTTGCAGGAAACAAAGGGCCATTTCTCTTTCTTCAGTAGAAGAAGAGTATCATGGCACTGTAGAAGCTAGTAAGGAAGCCCTGTGGCTTCGTCAGATACTGTAAGAGTTTGGTTTTCAGTAGCAGCATCCAACTATACTTTGGTGTGATAATCAAAGTGCCATTCAACTATGAAAAGATCCAGTCCAACATCAGCACAACAAACACATTGAACTACACATGCACTTCATCATAAAACTCATTCCTGACCATGTTCTTAAAGTGCAATATTGTTCAACCGATGCTCAAGTTGTAGACATATTTACAAAGGCTCTCACAGAGGTGAAATTTACTAAACTTTGATTTATGGTTGGAGTGCAGGATGTTTTCACTAAGGGGGGATAGACTCTAATGGCTCCTTCCTTCTCCTATTGTGTCATATTTGTACATGCTTCAATCCTATCCCAAGTTGTTCTTAAGCGGGGATGTTAGGATATCCCAACACATAGGAAATAGTTAAATATAACTTGGTCTAGTGTAAAGTTAGGTAAAGTGTGTTTCTTTACTATGTACATTTCTAACTTACAATCCAACGGTCACGATATGTTTTAGACATGAAGTGATCCAACGGTTTATTCTCTCCTCGGTATTACTAACACTTGATCCGTGGCTTAACACCCGATTAGTCCATGATCTCTATTTAAAGAGCATGGAGGATCATTTGTAGGGTAACCATTCATGAGAGAAGATTATGTAAATTTTCATTCTTTTATTAATAAATTGTCTAAAGTGGCCTTGTTGGCTCAGGCTGTGGATTGATTCCCTCTTTGAGAGTCTTCACCACGTCAAGAATATTGGTGTATTGTTCTGTGATTTATTCGTGAGCGGTGTACTTTGGTTTTCTATCCAAGGAACTTACCCTATAAATTTTAGCTTGAATTACAAGGCATTACAGAATCATTTTGGATGCAATAAGTTATTAGGCTTTAACGACATCTTACATGTTTCCTAATGAATTAGGGGGTTGGAGCATCGTTTAGCTGCAGTTGAAAAAATGATGTAGTCAATTTTCTTTTAATGAGGAGTAGAAGACAATTACTTAGAATTGTTTGGTGGTTTTTTAGTGGGAGGGGATTTTTGACCTAAAAATATCATGTCTACTATCTTTATCTTTCTGGATTTTTGTATGGTGTTATTTAATGTTGATTAATGGTTATGATTATTTGAAGAAGAACACTAATAATAACTAAATATTACTGACAATCTAAAAAATATTAATAAAGTGTTAATTGATAAGAAATACTAATTCACCCCCCCTCCCAATATTTCCAATAGCTACATACTTATAGATATACATTTTTACAAATAATTATTCATACTTTAGTCATAAGATGTGGTAAAGATATACATTAGAAGAAATTTCAGCCTAAAAGTGACTTGGTAAAGAAAAATAATAAAATAATAGTTAAAATACTAAAATAAGAGTCGTGGAGGGAGAATAAGAAAACTATTTTTTTAATTGTATTTTTGGCTTATATCCTTATAGGTTTACTTAAATTTCAAGTATAGACAATTGTTGGATGCAAAATTAAATTCCACATCCATTGAATACCCATTATGCATACCTTTGAAAAGACTCACATTTATAAAAAATGAAGATACATTGAAAAAGCCTGCTCAACACACCTTTTTCAATGTATCTTCATTTTTTATCAATGTGGTTCTTCTCAAAAGTATGTATAAGGGGTATTTGTTGGATGAAGAATTTAATTGTGCATCCAATGAGTATCTACACTTGAAATTTGAGTAAACTTATAACGAGATAAGACAAAACTACAACTAAAACAATAGTTTTTCTTTTGCTCACTCCAAAATATTTACATGTACCTTTTTTTAAATTTAAAGGGTATTGATTAGTTTACATATTATGACATAGAAATTACATGAAAATTTTATTGACACTTTCAGGCTAAAATTTTCTCTAATGTATATAAATGTATTAATAGGCATTCATGATCATAAGCTATAATTTTTTATTTTGAAAAATGAATATTTATTTTTTAAAATTGTTAATTTAGTTTTTCATAAATTTGATTAAATCATAACTAAAAATCTTATTGCAGCCTTCATAAAATACAATGCCACATTTGTAATATTCATGGCATGATTTTACATATTTTTGGAGTAATTTTTTTATTATGTTTTGTATGAAAATCAACCAAATATATTTACCATTACTTACCATCCACCATAACTCACACAAGTCTTTGCAAACAAATTGAGCTACTATGTTCTATTATTTATGTGTTCTTCAAAATTTTAATAAGAGTAAAAATATAAATTGGTAAACTTATTAGTTTTTTCCGCAAAAAAAAATCTTAATTTTATTCAACTTGAAAACCAAGGGACAAAATTACAATTCAATCAAATCAACCTTTTGGCCAATGCACAAATTGGGAAAAAAAATTAAAAATAAAAATCACATGAAATTTTTGGCGCAAAATGTGTTAATAATCAATTAGTTTCCCTTTTTATCCTTTATTTTTTCTACCTTTCACCAAGTCTTTTTGATTAGGAGCTACTAATACTATTTCAAATTTGCTGCTTTCCACTGTTGGGGGAACTTCTTTATCTCAATCTGAACTCTACCCACTATAATTTATGCAAATCCTCGAGACTAAGTAGACAATTAATTCCTTTATTTCAAATATCAATTTATGCATTTCTGCCAAGGGACAATTAGAACAGTTAATTTTCCTATTAACCACTATTAATTCAACTTTGACTTATACAAGTTAATCATTTAACTTTCAAAAATTAATAGAAATATGTCACATACATATTTCAGTTCAGTTTCTTGTGATATTTGCCAAATTCATATTAATTAAACCTCAAATTCAAATTTGGTATACCCATCAAATAGTTATGAGTTAATTTGGGCAGAACCTTCCAAATTCTTTCTTTTCTATTACACCTAAGGTCAATTTGGTAGACCCATCAAATGATTATGAATTAATTTTCACAGAACAATCTTATATATATTTTTAAACATTATTTTTTACTGAAAAATACTAAACTAAATTTATTTTTCAGAAATACAATTAGAACAAATCCATTGGATGAAAATTTCCCACTCGAAAATTAATAACAATTACTCAAATTACCTTCACTTCGTAATGGAACGAAATGCACAATATCCACCTTCACCCTAACTTACGATGTACAAAATAATAAGATAACTGAAGTGCATAATTGTAAAATGTCAAAGTCTCACCATCGAATTATAAAATGCCATGCCATTGTTCCAAACAAATAGAGTTATGTTTTGTACATCTTCACTTTTTTGGTGGTGAAAGATAAATATTATTTATGTCCTTACATGATTAAACAGTTTGTATCAATATTCCAAGTTTGTATTGCATACATATCAAGTTTAAGTTATTCCAAGTGTTTGTCAGCGCGCTTTCAATCGACCTCTGAAAAATGGGGAAAAACTGTTTATACGAATATCGCTTATTGTCCATTTTATACCATGTTTAAATTGTTAGCCTTATAAACTACTAACTCCTTAAAATAGTGCCATGAAAAAGATCTCATGAGAGGCCAGGCCATAGAAGATTAAGATATTACTTGTTTCCGAGGATTGCATGCAGACGAATAACAGTGAGGTCCTCGTGAACGGTTAGGGTTCCACGCTTGATGTCAGGTCGCAAGTAGTTGGTCCATCTAAGCCTACAGCTTTTTCCACATCGTGATAATCCTGCAGTGCCCCAACGCACAAAACATCTCTTGTCAGGTCGTCGGTAGCACTTGAAAAATTGCTAATTAAAAGGGTTCAACAATAATAGAGTACAAAAGAGAAAATACCTGCAAGTGTGGGAAGTGTGCGCCAATTGGAAGGACCATGGCGTTCAATGTAATTGATGAGCTTCTGGTCTTCTTCGGCCGTCCAGGGTCCTCTCCTGTTTTCTTTGTGATCGCCACAGCAGACCTTGCGTCCCATTATCAGCTTTCTATCTTCCTGAGAAACAAGGTTTTTCTGCCTATGTTGTCGTTAGATTTATATGGATGGGCTGGATGGGCTTACATAGGTGGCAGCGGCGAATCTACTCGTCGGTTGCCTTGAAGGGTTTCAAGTGATGAAAAAGTCAATCCGTATCAGGAGATTAGTCATTGTACTCGAGGAATCATGCCGGCTCGAGATTAGTCACAATTATTCGTTTAAAATTTAGTAAAGATTCGTTAAAATAATTTAGTGAAGATTCGTTAAAATTATAATTTAATTTTTTATTTATTGATTCAAAATTTAATTAGAAAATTATTAATAACTTAATAAAAAATTATTAAAATTCCTAAATTGAATGGTTTTTTCGCAGATAAATTTATATATAAATTCCAAAAACATATTTTAAATAACAAAACTTGACAATTTAATAAAAATTTATTTTCTCATACATAAAATTACACAACGCTAGTTTGAACCATAGCTACCAAATACGCCCGTATCGGAGAAATAAATACGGAAATTCGGCAATTCGATTCGAACATCGAATAATTTGATGGAAATTCGATTCGATTTAAGGTTGCTTAGCTTGGATTACAGAACAAGCTAACAGAAAATTCACGGTTTATAGTTTGTTAAGGGATTTGTTAATTTGTGTGTCCGAGGAACAGTAAGTGAAGTGATCCCTAAGCACGGTTTAGAGTTTATTGCACGGATTTCTTAATTTGGGTACCTGAGAATGATCCCTAAGCACGGTTTATAGTGTATGCCATGGATTTCCTAATTTGGGTACGTGAGGATAGTAACAGCAGTGATTACAAAATACATAGTTATCGGATGGCGGTAGGAAATGGAAAGGTTGCGGGATTGTAAGTAAGAAAGTGATTTTTAATCAGAAAATAGATAGTTGCCAATGGCAGTAGGAAATGGAAAGGCAGCGGGATTGTAAGTAGGGTATGGAAACAAATTGTGAAAGGGAAGAAATTTCCCAATTTTTAATTTCAATGTTGTATTAAATGGTTTAAAAAGCTAAGGAAATGGAAGTATTTAAATTAGAAAATTTCTTTTCAAAGAGAGAATGATTTTCTATAAAAATAAATTTGAATATTAATTTTCTAAATAAACAAAGATTTATATTAATAAATTTTGAAACTAAAAAAAAATATAGGTTTTTTGAAAAGAGTAGTATAGTTTGGAGCGAAGTGGTGAATGTAAATTCTTTTTGAGTGGATTTGGTTCTAAAATTCTTTTTGTTATAAACAGTTATAAGTTATATAAAATTCAAAATAAATTAGAAAGAAGATAGCTAAAAATATCTTGAAAATATATTATTTAAAAAATGTTACATTATCGAATTTTTTTAGAATTGAAAATTTTCATTTAAATTTTTATCTATCGAATTCGAATTCGAAATTGGTAACTATGGTTTGCACACGCCGATATATTCTCTATTGCAAAGTTGTTATGAGGTCAATAAGTTCAGTCGCTTTCATCACCGACTGACGAAGTCCACAATATTTATTTTGCGAACAAAAACTCACATACATATAATTAGACAACCCCAGTATGAACACGCCCATATATTCTCTATTGCAAAGTTGTCATGAGGTCAATAAGTTCAGTCGCTTTCATCACCTACTGACGCAGTCGATAATATTTATTTTGCGAACAGAAACTGACATACATATAATTAGACAACCCCAGTTTGAACACGCCCATATATTCTCTATTGCAAAGTTGTTATGAGGTCAATAAGTTCGGCCGCTTTCATCACTGACTGACGCAGTCGCTATCGTATAAAGATTACCTTATCGTCGTCACGCTCAGCCATTGACTGCTTTCCTAAATGACAAAATAGTTTGCAAGCTGCGTTATCAAACCCAACACGGCTCTCCGAAACATTCCTCTCCTTCAATAATTCAATTTCTTGAACTATTCCGCCGCCGCAGTTTCTATTTCAAAGAGGAATGTGAAACACTACATAAATTTTTCACCAAGGCATGCAAATTGTGATTTATTTTTCTTGAACGTCTCTTTTTAATGAACGCTGAAGGCAGGTTCCTTGAACGTCTTCTAAGTAACGTTCACAACTACGACATTTTTTCAAGACAGCTTAGAGACACATGCGATGTCCTCAACCTCAACTACCACATTTTTTCAGGACAGTTTCAGAATTGCTGTACACAAGGATTATTCCGCTGAATGCAGAGGTTTAAACCAGGAGAGGTAGTATATATATACACCTTTAACATTGCTAAATTTTAGTGTATATTTTAAGGTGGGAAAATTTATCATATTTTAATTGTCAAATTAGCAATAAGTACAACCATAATTTAATTGTCGATTATTTTTATAAGTACAACAAAAGCTACTCCACCTGACATAACAGACTGGCCACAAATTTTCAATAGTACGAAATACTTCTGAATCTTGCCCCATAACCTATTTCCTTATATCCTTAAAAAAATAAACTAGTTAAACAAAAACAATTTTAAAAAACATACTCCAACCCTAAACTTTAATATTATATATTAATCTAACATTTTCATTTTTATTTTGTAAAATCTATAATTAAACTTTACACAAACCAATATTCATTTTAAATAATCTAAATGTTAGACTCGTAAATTTTCAGGATTCTCAAGCTGGAAGAAATATATTGAACACGTTAAATATTACATTATATTTTTTATATGAGCCATTCAATGTACAATATGTTTTTACTAGTCCTCGTCAAAGTAGTACAGTAGCAATCCAATTTTTTTGTTAAAGATAATATTTGATATTGAAAATTAAATATGTATGTTTTAATATTATTAGAAAAAGATATTGAAAGATTTGATTAATTGGACCATAAAAAGTAATTTTCAAAAATTTAATTTGTTGATGGACTATGGAAAGACTTAAAACAGTTAAAAAAGGTGGGGGGTTGAATGTATTCATAAGTTGCGTTAAGGGTTTCAGGTGACTAAAAAGTCAATCAGAATGAGGAGTTTAGTCATTGTGCTGACGGCTCGAATGACACAACTGATAACGATTTTGCAAATTGTGACTCCTTCAGCGGAACGTCTCTTTTTAAGGAACGCTGAAGACAGCTTCCTTCAAGTAACGTTCATAAAAAGGCCCTGGATTACCTCAATAAATCCCCGGGTGGAGGTTTAAATGGAGAGAGATAATATATATATGTAAATTTTCAAAGTGTGGTATATATCATTTTGACATTTTTATTAACTATTAATATTTAATTT
>APFE031112079.1:57638-99034 GCA_000404065.3 Pinus taeda | reverse complement strand
ACCCAAAGTATATCTAAAAACTTATATTAATATCTGTTTCATATATTTTATGCTATAATTTATGAATAAATTCCTACACAATATACACACATATACATATAAACTTACATCAACATAAAGTTTTATGAAATAAATTCCTACACAACATACACACATATACATATAAACTTACATCAACATAAAGTCTTATGTGATAACTTTGTTATATATTTTATGCTATAATTCATTACTGTTAAGCTTTGAAAGTAAATAACATATTTACTATGAGTTACTTCCTACCATAATTTAAAGAATTATTTGGGTAAAAAATCTGTAAAATAAGTTGTAAATAAATATATTTACCAAGAGTTACTTATCACCATCATTTACATTTTCCTTGGCAATTAGGTAGGTGTCAAATTGTAAATACAGACTTACTAGTGGTTACTATCCACTAAATCCATGTGCCTGAACATAAAATAAAGTCTCATGTGATAAATTCATTATATATTTTATGCCATAATTTATTAATATGGTTCTAATTTTCATGCAATATTTTTAGATATTTGTGTAGTGATTTTTTAAGATTAAGCTTTGAAAGTAAATAACATATTTACTATGAGATACTTATCACCATAATTCAAGGAATTATTTGGGTAAAAAATGGGTAAAATAAGGTGTAAATAAATATGTTTACCAAGAGTTACTTCTCACCATCATTTACATTTTCCTCAGCAATTAGGTAGGTGTAAAATTGTAAATATGTGGACTTACTTGTGGTTACTACCCACTAAGTCTATGTGCTTGAATAAACAATTAATTGTGAGGTGCTCTACTGCCTAGTATAATAGAGATATTGTAATGTTTAATATCCTCACTTGGTGAAATTACTATCTCAATTTATTAGTACCTCCTATAACAAGACAACAAGATTTCATTTTCCCATTAACCATTATTAATTTAGCTGACATTGACTAATGTAGATTGTAAATTTTTATACAAACTTTCTCATAACATAATTTTTAGCTTGAGTAATAAGGACTAAACTGCCTACAACACTTGTTTAAATATTGTCTATACAGATAATATTGATAGTTAAAATTTATTATATTTAAATTTGATTTAAAAAACTTTAAAATAAGTAAGGAAGGAATTACTTAATTCATTTTAAAATCTATTTTTATATCTAAAAGTTTTAAGAGATTTTTTTATAAAATTAACATAGTTTTGATGAATTAAAACATTATAAAATATTTTAATAAACATTTTTAAATTGTAAAGTAATGTGATAGTTGAGATTATGATGATTATTAACATTTCTTAATGAAAACAGTAATATTATTCATAAATACTAGAATGCATCAAACCATCACACAACTGACAACTATTGAATGATAACTATAAAATTAGTCCTAAATGCTATTGTTAAAATTAGATATATACCTAATATCCAACATCGTTTTTGATGTTTTAATGCTATGAATATCCATAATAATATTGTTTATTCTTAATAATGGTCCAATAATTGCCTTTAATATGACCGGTATTATTATGGTGTGATTCATAGTCATATATTACCTTCATATGTGGATGACTTATTGGATAGATATTCCAATGTGATCACATTTATATGCCTTACTCATATATGGCTTATGCGGATCCCATGCTAGGAAGATATTTCATGATGTGTACATGTGTTAAATACCTTTCCATTAGAGTGATATGATATTAATATTGGTGATGTAGATATGTTACCAAGAAGTGGTTTAATTTTATGATTAATGATGTGTAATATAGGATTGGACACCTTCTTAGAATCAGTTTTATGGTGGTATATATGGTTGTTATTAGTGATAAAAATGGATAATTTATAATCGTCAATTACATACCACGGAATGATTAGTTTAATGCATTTCCTTGATATGATTTAAAATATATGTACATAGGTCCATATATTTGGTGCTTTTTCCCTTTACTGTGGTTTATGATATGATTTATGGTTTGTGTAATAATTTATTTTATGAATTAAGATAATAATATTGTGTATATATTGATATTTTTTTATAGAGTTAAGTGATATATGTTGTGATATTGGTGAAAATATGTACTAAGGGAAGGATTCTTATTTCAATGAGGATGTCTATCTCTTCTTTTGTACCTAGGAAGTTTTACAGTGCCTAGGAAGTTTGATAAATGGGAAAGGATTAGAGAGAATGGTCTCTAGTTTGTTAGATTGAGATGAATTACAAAATAAGTGTCCTATGCAATGTTGGGGAGCAATGGTTCATGAGGAATGGGTTTTAGCAATTTTGTACTCTAAATGAAAGTTATGCCATGTTATTGGCATAGTTGGTGAAAAAAATATCTATACCCACCTTATCTTTATGGATTAAGATATTAGGAGTGTGCTTGTATGGTAAGGGGGTGTTAAAGCTCAGTATGCCTAGTACCCTGTAATAATTCTAGGTATAAATTCCAATGAAACCTTTCTAGTTACTATTGTGATCACTAGTTGAAGGTGGTGGTATGGTCTTTAATTAAGTGGGATGACACTACTATTATGGTTGTAATCACTAGTTGTAGGTGGTAATAAGACCTTTGGGTGCTATAGTCCCATATGGTATGGACATTTTGTATGTCTAGGAACCTCTCCACTAGACCTAGGTTGAATTGATTGAAGTCTTGTTAATTTAGTCCTAACTATTTAGGTGAAATTATTCATAACAATAGGATTTTCATGTTCTTATCCTCATTTATATTGAGCTCTTCTCAAGGGGAAACACTTGTGAAGGTGGTTTCTTGGTTAAGTGGAAAATTTACCCTTCATTTGTTTTACCCTATTAATTATTTAAGACTAGTTTATTACATTATGTTGGATATTTCTAGTGACAGATGTGAGAGATGGAGCATATTTGGCTTTGTTTTGGACATTTGCAAGGAACACATTATCTTTATTTTATGCTTAAGTGTTTAATTTATGAACTATTGATTTATTGGATGCATTATTTGATTGCATGTTTCTTTTTAGACTTTGCTATTCTCTAATATAGTGTAGTTTCATGTTTATATGCATTGAACATACTACTATTAGTTTTGTCCTGTATGATATGTATGATATTAAAGAGAAAAAATTATTATTTTGTAATGATAACATCGTGCATAGGCTATTAAAACATGGTATTAGAACCTAAGTTTTCTTTTATGAGTTCTTGTAGGGAGACTAATGGATCCTTATAACCAAATGATAATTTTTTTGGGCACAAAAATTAGTATGTTTGAGAAAATAGTATGTCTAAGATGTAGGCTTAAGGTCTCAAGTTATGAAAAAGAGAAGTATGAAACCATCAATTTATGTAACATCTAACCTAACATTATATATTATGATTAATTATTTAAGTGCAATTAGTAAGCTAATGTGACTCATTTAGGATATAATGAAATAGAACAAAGAAAGAATAAGAGGAGGAAAAAGTATGAAACCGTTGATTTATTTAACATTACATATTATGAATATTTATTTTAATTGTAGCAAATAATTTAACATTGTAGAGTAAGAGTAAATGGTTGGTTCAATTTGTCTCATAATTTTTACATAGTTTTTCTTTCTATAATTTTTCATATCATTTTTTTTATGATAAAATTATTCATTTGATTTTTAATTTTTTAAGGTATGATATTGTTAACCCAGTGATCATCTTTTTGGGGTTTGAGTCTGATTAGTAGCCTTGAGCTACTAGTAGTCCTAATACATAAGCTTAAGGAAAAAAATGAAAAAAAGAAGAATGAAACTATTGACATGACCTATTATTAGTTATTATTTTAGTCTAATTGTTAAGATTGAGACACTAATCTGACCTACTTAGGATACAATGACAGTAAACAAAGAAAGAAGGAGTATGAAACTATTCATTTATCTAAGATCTAATCTAATATTACATATTGTGATTAATTATTTTAATTTTAGGAAGAAATTTAACATTATAGAGTAGGAGTAAATGATTGGT
Source organism: Pinus taeda (assembly GCA_000404065.3). NCBI lineage: Eukaryota > Viridiplantae > Streptophyta > Pinopsida > Pinales > Pinaceae > Pinus > Pinus taeda. The sequence continues at coordinate 95,051 of APFE031112079.1, read as the reverse complement.
TCCCTTTGTCTCATATTTTTCACATAGTTTTTTCTTCATGTATATTTTACAAATGGTTTTCTCTTATGATAGGATTGTTCCTTTGATTTTAGATTTTTTAGGGTAAGATATATTTCACAACTATATAACGACAAGGCTCAAAGCCATTACAACAAATACTCTAAGTGAATTCAATATGCCACTTACCCAAGTTGTACCTAAGTAAGGAGGATAAAAATTATTTCTTCTAACTATCTTCACAAATTCATTCCAATATTATATAAGTATTGTTTCTTTTATTTTATAATTAATATTGTAGCACATTACTTTAATATTACATTGTAATATTATATTATTTTCTAAAATTACTATAATACCTATATCATAGAATAAATTACATTTTGAAGAATGTTATAAAACACACATACAAAAAAAATGATGTATTTTATATCATTACTAATCAAACGTTTTTTCGTGATTAATACTTAAATTAATATAAAATAAACAATCTTTTGAAACCCTTTCTTTAGTCATATATAATATAATATATTTTATATATATTAGATAATATATATATCTATTAATCTATATTATATATATATATATAATATATATAACGAAAAAAGAAACGACATATTTATATAACCAAATAAATGAAAAAAATACCAAATTGTGTTTATATAACCAAATAAACGAAAAAAAATACCAAATTGCATCTACCATTTACTAAAGAAAGAATTTAAATTAATCCATTTAAAGAAACAAATGAATAAATGGTTTTCATTTTTTCCCTCTTTGAAACATCTCTATCAAATACATCAATAGTTTTCCTTTTCTTCCTATATTACATACGTGAATATCAAAAGTTAAAAAAATCTCGTCTAATAAGAAAGAACAACATTACATTTTTAGCAAGTTCAAGTATTAAAAAATTAATAGAGAACTAAGCCCTAACCATCCCCAGCATTTTGGGGATGGATGGAAAATAAATATGATTTTCTTATATACGTACGAAGCCTAGGGCCTCATAGTGTACTTAAGTACAATTACTGAATGAAAGAACCCTAGACGTGACGCGTCATCTAAAACAAACTTGTTCCAAACCCTAAATCCCACCATCCTCCTGCACACCTCTAGAAAATAGCCAATACTTATAAACACGCCAATGTGGACACCTAATGTGGCCTTAATAGTGAAAAAATAACCAAGATAATGGATTGGACTGTCAGCACTAAGGGAGATACCTCTCCAGTGATTGAACTGTTCTCCCTGCAAGTTGTGCAGATTTGGGAGCAACATTTCCTTGGAAACAATTACCACCACTGACATTCCTCGGCCACATCGTTCAACAAAGGAAACTTCATTTTGCTTGAGAAATCCACAATACACGCGGCTACCACTATAGTCGCCCTCCTCAAGATGAACATGCTGAACCAAACCCTCTCGTACGTTGTAGAAATCCTTGACAAATGGAGAAACGATTATGTATTGAGTGAAATTTTTAGCATTAGTTATAACATGCGTTAGATAGACTATCCCATTTATTTGTGCCCAAGTATATTAAAAAACCCTAGGATTCAATATTGGAGTGTTATATGTAGACTGAGGAATTGCTGGGATTGTTAAAAGTGGCTGGAATTTGGGTAATTTTTTTTAAAAAGTCTTACCATAGTAGTGTTCGAATCCAAACACAGTTCAATCATCAAAATACACCTCCAGGAACTTATCAATAAACTCTTTGAATGCTGCAATCACTACCTGAGAAAAGATTTCAATCTGAGTCAAATAACTGTATATTGAAAACACACCCACTCAGTCGGGAAGGTTGTTTTACTTTGGTCTTCTAGTGCTATCATGATTTGACGATATCCCAAAAAAAAATTAGTAAACAAATACGCCTCTTTCTCACCAACATTCTCTAACACTTCGTGAGTAAACGGTGTTGGGAGTGGATCATGCATGCATGCATCATTTAGCTTTCTTAGATCTCCACATATACGATTCTCACCTTTCTGCTTCTTTTCATGGACCACCATTGTGGTTACCCACTCTGATTCCTCTACTAGCTCAATAATACCAACATCCAACATCTTGTCCAGTTCCTTGTGCACCTTCTCTTTATATTTCAGATTCAGTCGATAAGGCCCGTTCTTAACATGCTTCGCATTTTGCTTCAATGTGATCTTCATAACACCTAAATCTCCAATGATTCCTTTCAATTTTGAAAACTTTTTTGGGAATAGATCCTGGTACTCGCACAACAACTCAGCTACCTTATCAACGGTATCTTCATCCCAATAGTCTCCTACCTTCACAAACTTAGGTTCTTCTTCAGATCCAATGTTTATTTGTTGAGTTTTCAATGACTCTGATATATCCAGGTTCGTCACCTTTTCTCCTTCGACTTTGCATTTTCCTTATGTTTCTGGAATGGCAATATTTTGAGAAACATCCTCTTATTCTTCAACGGTCACATTATATCATTCCAATGCATGGCGCAACTGTGTAGTCCAATATGTGTGAGTCCATTCAATCAATTCCTTTGGTGTTTACAATATAACTACTTTAATCTGTTGTATCACCTCATCAATGCTCGCAAACCTGTCTTCAAACTTGAAGGTTAATATAAAAATTTCCCTTAAAATGTTCCATTCAGTGGTTCCATGGTGAAGCTCTATATCCAAATACTAGTTCAATGGGATGGTATCTAAGGTGTGACAAAAAATGTGCACCCATTCTGGTTATGGTTCTGTTCCCCAGGCCTTAATCCATTGTGTGAAATGATCGTGTGGATCATATTTCCCACTGTATTCTTCAGTCATTCTAGTATTAGCATACCGAAACCTTAAATTCATCATTCTTTTGTATTCTTTCCATCTGACAAACTTCTCTTTATGCATACCCCACCAATGGGTAGGTGTAGCATGTTGTGCTAGCTCTAGTGCATGTAATTGATGATCTTCTAGTATTTCCCTTTCAAATTCTTCTAGAAATAGTTCCACATCAGTCAAACCGTAATAATGCATAAGGTTTCTTACCTTAGGTGAGACACACCTCAATGATTTGTTCATCATATTGCAACAGAGTGTAGATACTTCATGCAACCAATTCTACCAGTGTTCAAGCTCTTCATTTGAATCTGAGGCGTAGGAGCTATCATTGTCCACATAATTGGTCCATCAGCTGTAGGATTGATCTAGTCCTCATCTCACACTGTTATCTTGTAAATCTGGTTTATATCATCATCACTTTCTACATAGTCATGAACAAGTTTAGTACAATGCATTCCTTCAATAGGGTTTAGAGGCACTACAATCCGGAGTGACTTCTTCTCAAATGTCATTTTCTACTTTTTCAAGTTGATTGCCCCATTCATATGAATATCCTAGTCAATTCCTAGTAGCACAGAGTAAGCGTTACTATCATCCAATATTTCAATGATCTCAAAGATAGTCAGTGTGCTCGCACCCTTAATGTCCACCATTATACCATATAAGTGCCCCATTGGAATATTCTTCTACTGATTTTCCATGCACAACTGAATAGGATACCAGTGCGGGACAAGTCTCCCCATCCTTTCCCATGCTTCCTTAGGTAGGACATTCGCATCAGACCCGAGATCTAAGATTACCTGGTCCATTTCGTATTCGTTGTCTACGTAGTTAGCCTCATCTCATGCCCCATTCGTGGCTTATATTTACCAATATTTCTTATTGTGCATTGTACAGTAGGAGTCTTTTCCTTATTAGTGCACTTATCTATTAACTATTGCAACCCTTCTACAACTTTCTCATCACACATAAGCTTCATACAAGTCTTCAGAAAACTAGCAAGTATTGAAGGATCTACTTCTTGTGTCACACTAGTTTTTGGCATTTTCCCCTTACTCCCTGAGGTAAAGGCATTAGCAAAGTTCTTCTTGGCTTCCACGAAGGCTTATTTAGCATGATCAAGATCAAAGTCTACTTCCTTCTCAGTGGCCTTGCATACCCATCTGTCTTCCTCAAGATGTTTACCTTTATCTACACTAGTCACCATGCCACTTCTCAATATGATATTTATGCTCTAATCTTCTTTGTGGGGCTCAACCCTCATCATTTGAATGTTTTGCATAGGCTTTTGGGGCTACTCCTTTTCTTGCATCTTTTCCATAAGGATTGAACATTCCTCAATGACATTGTTAAATTGACAATAATACTGATATGATGAATGTGTGGGATTTGTATAATCTTGCACGAAGTGCCCTACTTCACCACAGTTATAGCAGATTACCTACCCACACCCTCGTCTTGGTCCACCACCTCTCCCTCTTCCTCGACCTTGGAATCCTCTGTGTGTCACTCCTGCACCTTGATCTTGAGGCCGGTTCTCTTCCTACATCCTATAGGTAGGGGTTCTATCCATCATCAACTCATAACTGCTACAATGGCATTCATCATGTCCTAAAAACTTATGAAAATTACAAAACAATTGTTGAGAGGTCTGTATAAACTTCTGTAGTAAATGGAAATTATCAGTGGCATGTTATCCTGTAACCTAACAGATAGCGCACCATAACACATCTCCCGCACTTGTCCCAACGTTATTCTCTAGTTTCAGGGGAACATGCCCTGCCCCTATAATATGGGTATTATAGACAGGGAAATGATGCTTATCATGTCCATGGCTCTTACACTTCAGACACCAAATTTTCACGTGCACCTCTGATTGAGCTTCCTTTCCTTTCTTCAAGCTCTGCAATTCCAAGTGTAGGCTTTCCAACTGTGAATGAATCTGTTGCACCCTAAGATTTGTATCCTGTATAGACAAAACATCCAACCTCATCGCTATATCCAAAGGTTCCACTTGTGTTGGTATCTTCTGTTATGATAGAGGTACTCTTAAATGTGGCAAGAGAAACACTATAAACTAGTCACGATGTTGGGAATATGTGATTACCATGTTGGCCTATCTAATGAAGCACTTCAACCTATGATCAAAGTCTTAAGGTGTCTCATCTATCTTCTATTGAATTTCCTTAAATTCAATCACCAATTACACCTCTGAATTAGGCTTACTAAACTCCTGGTTCAGAGCTAACTAGCTATCTTCCAACGTCACGTTGGGGTTATCAGTGCAACACTTGATATACCATGTTAATGTGCAATCCTATAAGGCTGTAACCACATGTGCTTTCTTAATATTATCATCCATAATCTGTTGTGTTGTCCAAATAGCTCCTGTGACAAACTAAAACTATTATGGATCTTCACTCCTTGTTCCTTTAAAAATTGACATCTTCATCACGTTCGCCATGTTGAATGGTGGAAATGGAGGTGGTGGGTGAAGGTGTAGGTGTGTGAGGTGGGGGTGGAGGTGGAGGTGGAGTGGATAGATGAGGTATCCTTGGAATACCCTATGTAACTAACTAAATTTCTCTTTGCGGCATAGTCAGCACCACCCCTTCATCATCGCTTGAAGGGGGTTCAATGAGTAGACTATATTTTGGATTGGATCCTTCGTTTCTTGTAAAGAATCTCGCGGTTCGTGTACCCCCAAACATCAAGGTAACTGCATAAACCTCTTTTAACATAACAACATTTTAATCGCAGTCTTTAATGATTTCATATACTTACTTCATGGTCCTTTAAAGAGCCTTTGTTCCACTTCTCTATAAGTAATATTCCTGTTGATCATGAAATAAGTCACAAAGCTTCCCAAATGTGCTACCAATATAGTGATCCATAGCTTGTGCGATGTTTCTTTCTGATGCTTCCAGACGTCGCACCAGCTCAAGAGTCCATACTATAGGACTGTTAAGCCTCCACATCCTTTGACTATTAGCCAATTTAGACAACCACTAGTGTAGTTCTTCAGGGAAGAAATAGAAGAATGTGTCAGTCTCGTCTGTGTATAGAAATCTCTGCAACCGCTGCTCCTTGGACAATTTAGGGCTCCTGTTCTCTTGAGTCATGAACATGTGCATGTTTTGATCAATCCACTTGTCAATATCTTTCTTTGTAGTGAACCATTTATTACACATGTCTTAGATAGATCCCATTCCCAACAATGGAACCATTTGTTGGCGTAGTGGGGCTTGGCCCAAGTTCAGAGTTGTTTGTTCCAACAAACAAAGCCCTAACTATTGGCCCTTTTGGCAACAACCTACATATTGCAGGCTACAGTCTCACCCGCAGTAATATTGGGGGATGCTGGAACCAGGCTTTTGCATCAAGAGATAGTGTGATAAGTGGTCTTAAGCTCTTATACCGAACATCTGTCTTTGCGTAGATCGGTATCTTCCTAAGGATCGCTACTGCAACTCCAAGGAAATGGCCTCTAGACCTTCATGAAGGTTTGCTATCAGTCTTTTCAGATGCTGAAAATGAAAACCATCAGCATTTGTGGACTAATTAATAACCCTAGATATGCCTTCATGTAAATCTATCCAATTTATTAGAGATCATAACATAATTAACCCTTAACTTCGTGAACATAGATAATCACTTAATTGATGAGTAAATATTATAGATTCAATGGATTCACGCAACAATTATACATTATTTTATGGAAAACATATTAGTAAGCAACATAGCATAACATAAACATAATTCACAATAATACTCAGATGCAAAGTATTTCTTCAGAATCAATATTTATTAAGCTTCAATGTTCAGATTACAGACTCCTTTACCATGTGCACTCAGGTACAGAGGTCTGCACACTTAGCTCTGGGCTTACCAAGGCCTCATGTGCACCTAGATGTATGAGCCTCCCCTTTTCGCCTAAGTACACGAAGCAAAGCCTTCCTACCTTAGCACTTGCCCAAAATAGACTCTATCTTCAATTGCTTGTTCTTCGCTACCTCCTAGACTCATTATGACTTAACTATATATAGCTTTCTTCAATACAATACCATGGTCTACAAACCATGGGTAAGTCTCAAAACTGATCTATTAAGTTATCCAAACAAGGGGATAAAACCCCTTTGACTCTTATCTAGTTGCATGCTCTGCATCCACATTTCATGGAGACTCTACATATTTTACAAAACTTTTACAAAATTTTGGGTTAACTAACCCAAAAACTTACCCTAGGGACCCTACACATTGTATGTCATCTCTTCAGGGTGGTAGGGTGGTGCAAGGAAGGTGATTGGAGTCACCTTCAAGTTGTGGTCTAAGAACACTTCAAGATGACAGGTTGGTGCTAGGGCAGGTCGTACCCTACAACGAGCATTGAGGCATCGTATCAGTTGGGGATGATAAACTACAGGGCAACAAGGCATCCTTCTCACAATAGCTGGTAAATAGGGTATTGGGGTATCTGTCAAGTTGCAATAGGTTATTAGGGTTTAGTAGCGCCCTACAAGCTTTTTCATGTGAATTAGGGGATTGCATCCTGCTTCAATTGTGGCTGAAAATTTTAGGTAATTAATTTTATTTTAAAGAGGAGAAGAAGAAAATTATTAAGAAGCATTGGGTGCTTTTTCACCCAAAGGGGGTTTTCCACCTAAAAATATTGTGTTTATTATCTTAATCTTTTTGCATTGTTCTATGTTGTTGTCTACTATTGATTATTGCTTATGATTATTTGAAGAATAACAATAATAGTAACTAAATATTAATTCACACTCTAAAAAATATTAATAAAGTGATAATTTCTAAGAAATATTGATTCAACCACACCCCCCCCCCCACCAATTATTTCCATCTATTGGTATGAGAATTTGGTTCGTTGAGTAATAACTTAGTTGTTGAAGATAGGTCTTAGAGCATATGAATGGGAAAGTCAAAGAAGCAAGTTGCCAGGAATTGCAAAGATGCAAAAGAGCATACATGTAGAGTAACATCTGAAGATGAATAAGTACAATATGAGCAATAAAAGAAGGAAGGCAAGAAGGTATTAGTAGTTATGATTTCAGGATTTCTAACAGGCGATAATGAATGACAAGTTGCTTCAGTTAATGATTAGAGTCAAGATGGTCCATTAGATGATATAGTATTTTGAACAATTCGCCACCTCAAATCCTTGAAGTTTGAAAAGGGCGAGTATTACAGTAGTATGTGGCATAGGGCTATCATTGAAAAACAAACAACAAGGACAGAATAATAGCTTCAAGTCAGATATGTCAGATCTATAACATGTTTAAGGGGAGATGAACAATCATATGATACAGGTTCACCATGATCGATCATTAGAGTATCGACATTAATAACAAGTTATCATACTCACCAAATGAAATTTATGTGATGCACAACATTTCATGGGGAGAACATGAAGGATTATAGGTCCACATGCATCATCATTGACCAATTATTGCAAAAAGGCTTCTTGTCAAGGGGATAATAGACAGATGATTGATCTGCATGAAGCGGGAAAATTATTAGGGGGATTCACCCTTTCCCATTGATTTCAAAGGGGGAGAGGAAAAAATAAGAAGGAGATGAAGCATGAATTCAAGGGAAGTTGTACTCATAGAACTAGTACGTGTTCTGCCATCAATGGCAAAGGGGGAGATTGTTGGATGACGTTGTCATTAATGTCAACCCTTGGAGTTGACTTGATTTGAATTTAATTAAGAACACAAGGTATTGATGTAAAATGGTTAATGAAATTTTCCTAGTGATTATTGGATTACATCAAGTTGGCAGCTCGACGGTTGGATGGTTGAAAACCCAAGTCCTAGGTTTTGGGATCCCTATATTATGGATATACCTCGAATTTGTAGAGGGTTTAATATGGGTCTAAATATAGATTTTGGCTTGGATATCAATTTCATTGGATTCTCCTCATTGAGATATTTGTAGTAGTATGTGGAATGCCACATAATTCCTCCTTGTTTAAGACAAAATTGAGTTTGAAGTTAATGACCTCAGTGTCTGGGCTAAAACCACAGGGGAAATGACATGACACCTTATTCACATACAATTTTCAATATATGACAGTGATTCTTGTCGCAATGTTATTGTGTATAAGTTAAGTAAATTGAAGAACCAAATGCAATAAACCAATCATTGACTTCACAGCCAAGTATGACCATATGCATTAAGCCAACAATTGACTTCAAATTTTAGTAAAAATTAAGGAAAACATCTTATAAAATAATAACAATAATAATAATAATAAAGTTAATTGAATAAATTTCTATTATTAATACTATCTAGAAGGCCCCTACTAATTTATAATTTTACAAGAATATTCTATAGATCATAAAAGGTAGCACACATTTTCTTCAAGGCATAAGAAAAGTTGTTCATAACACTTATTAGATAAATTAACATATTAAGAAATTACTTAAGAATAAAGACTCCTCCAATGTTTGACTTTAAGATCCTTCCTTAGCACTATAAAAACATACAAAATCAATCTTGGAAGAAATAACAAATTCCAATCAAATTCCTCATGCATATCTCTGAAATTTTGGATTAGTGAAGGATCTCTGAGGTAGTCTAATGTTTGGTCTTACTGCGTTAGTTAGGGTAGAGAAATACTTGTTGATTGGACTTAAAACTTCTTCCTCCACTTTCCCTTAAAGGTATGTCTTAATTTTTATTATTTGATGATTTTTTTAGCATGGTTAAGTCTATAGTTAGGGAATTCTCATCAGTCCCTACAATTGCCTTTTTAGTGTAGCTAAGGGCTATCTTATCCATCAAGGACAATGAGTCTTTATTTTAGGACAACGAGGAGTCCTTGAAGGATAGTGAAGGTTTTTGGAAGTGTTTTGAAGTAGGTATTTGGATAGGAAAAGTTGTTTTTGAAAGTTTTTATGAAGTGTCTTGACAACATGCTTGATTGGAATTGATGACTTGTCTTAAATTTGATTTAACCTAATGAAATAATGGCTTCATTAAAATTCTAGTGATGTATCTTTGTAAATTTGCTAAAGAAGACTAAGTGTTGTACTGAATCCTCCTATAAATTGACTCATAGATGACAACATATATTATTGATATGAGAAAGCAACTTGACAATAAATAGTGACCTATGAGGCAATGACAAGTATACATTGACACAATCATACACTTGGATAAAAATTACTAATATTGTGTTCTTATAGTACTATGATCTTGAATTATTAATAATGGTTTGACATCTTATGAAACATGAAAGTTAGACAATGATTTGACCTATGAATTTCTATTCAAGTGGTCTATGAAAGGTCTCAATAATTTGTCACTCATTGATTTTATATCTCATGATAATTAGATTGACTTATGATTGTTGATTTTAAGTAGACTTGAAGTGGACATAACAGTTTCCTTGACCTAATTTCCTTGGTGAGTGACAATTGGTTTGGTACATGGAACTTGAATATTGACTCTGATTCGTTAATAACATAATTGCCATCTCTTATGTAGCATGATAGGTTGTCTTGGCTTTAACTCATTGATAGCAGAATTGACATCTCTTATATAACATGTTAGTTTGTCTTGACTTTGAATCATTATGAGTAGATTTGATATCTCACATACAAGACAATAATCATCTTGAATTTCACATCCTAAGAGTGACTTGACCTTGACACAGTAAGTCATAACATGTATAATGACATTTTTCATTGATTTTGACTTAGTGAGAGATGATAAAATAATCATACCACACATGTTGGCCTTTTGAATTTGACTAGTAGAACATTGAGTTGACAATGACTATGATAAGCTAGGATAATTTGATTGTGAAGTCACAAGATTAGAGGTTTTTGAGGGCACATCATCTTGTTGTAACAATGGATAGTGGATTGTGAGTAGTGTTGTAACATATGTTTGTAGCTCTCTATAGGAAGAGCTTCAAAGAAGTGTAGCAAGTCACAGGGATAACTTGTGAATCTTATTATATTCCATTATCATACATTTGGATTCAACACATTACAAGGTGTGTGGTTTAATGATGCAACAATATTCTTATGAGCTCTTGATGATTAATCATTTATGAGAAGTGAAAAGACAATGGATATGACATATTCAATTTGAGAAGTGACAATGATGTACAATTATCAGTGATGTACAATGATTAATGTTGAGAAATGTTAAGTGATATGAAGTGATTGTTCAGTGGGTTGACTTGGCAATGGTGAGTTGAAATGTTTTGTGCACGAAAACTTGAGAGGATATAAATATTCATTACAACCTTCTTATATTGATTAAGAGCACAAAAGACTAGTTTGAGAATTGTGAAACGTGGTCTGCTGGCTCCTCGGGGTGGCAAGGTGGTGTAAGGTAGGTGATTAGATTCACCTTCAAGTTGTGGCCTAAGAACACTTCAGGGTGGTAAGGTGGTGCTAGAGCAGGTCATACCCTGCAACAGTTGTTGTGGCATCTTTTTAGTTGTGGTTGATAAACTACTATACAACGAAGCATCCTTATTACCATGACTGGTGAACAAAGTGTTGGGGCACTCATCGTATTTTAGCTTGAATTACAAGGCATTGGGGCTTCCTTCTGGTTGTAACAAGTTATTAGGGTTTAATAGTGCCTTACATGTTTCCTAGTGAATTAGGGGATTAGAGTGTCCTTCAGTTGTGGCTAAAAATTTGTTGTAATTACTTTTCTTTTAAAGAGAGTAGAAGATAATTATTTAGAAGCATTTTGTGGTTTTTGACGACGAGCAGATTTTCGACCTAAAAATATCGTGTCTATTGTCTTTATCTTTCTGCATTGTTATAGTTATTTAATGTTGATTAATGTTTATGATTATTTGAATAAGAACAATAATAATAACTAAAAATTAACTGACGATCTAAAAAATATTGATAAAGTGTTAATTGTTAAGAAATATTGATTCACCCCCCACATGGTATTTCCAACAACTACATACTTATACCATTTTATAGATAGTCATTCATACTTTAATCATTACTTGGAACATGTGGTGAAGATATACATTAAAGGAAATTTTAGCCCAAAAGTGATCTCGTAAAGAAAACTAAGAGTTGTAAATTTTGGAGGGAAAAGAAGAAAACTATTTTTTTAATTGTATTTTTGGCTTTTATCCTTGTAGTTTTACTCAAATTTCAAGGGTAGACAATTTTTGGAGGCAAAATTAAATTCCACATCCAACGAATACCCATTATGTATACCTTTGAAAAGACCCACATTGGTAAAAATTGAAAATACATTGAAAAATCATGCTCAACACTTTTTTTTAATGTATCTTCAATTTTTATCAATGTGGTTCTTCTCAAAAGTATGCATAATGGATACTTGTTGGATGTAAAATTTAATTTTTCGTCCAACGAGTGTCTACACTTGAAAGTTTTCTTCTTTTCCCTAAAAAATATTTACATGTACCTCTTTTTAAATTTAAAATATTTTGAGTAGTTTACATATTATGACATGAAAATTGTATTGGTACGTTTAAGCTGAAATTTCTTCTAGTGCATATAAATGTATTAATCTTATAGAAATAAGCATTCATGATCATAAGTTGAAAGTTATAATTTTTAATTTTGAAAAACAAATATTTATTTTTTTAAATTATTAATTTTTTTCATAAATTTGATTAAATGATAAATAAAGATCTTATTGTAGCCTTCATAAAATACAATGCCATGTGGATAACTTTATTATATTCTCTATCATAATTTTTTTATACATTTGTAATATTTAAGACAGCTTAGAGACACATGTAATGTCCTCAACCTGAACGACAACATTTTTTCAAGACAGATTCAGAACTGTTGTACAAAAGGATTATTTAATTGAATCTAGAAGTTTAAATCAGCAGAGGTAGTATATATATACATCCACCCTAATATTGGTAAATTTTAGTGTTTTTTTAAGGTGGTAAAACTTATAATTTGATTGTCAAGTCAGCAGTGAAAACAACCATAACTCAATTGTTATTACCTTTATTGAAGGAAAAATCACCCATGGTTTTAGATTTCCACTTGTACTTATGTCCTAAAAAAATTTAATTAAACAAAAACAATTTTAAAACATACTCCAACCCTTATTAAACGTTAATGTTATATATCAACCTAACATTTTTATTCTGCCTGTAAAACATAAACCAATATTCATATTAAATAATCTAAACATTAGACATAAATTTTGAAGATTTTTAAGCTGGAAGAAATATATTGAACACATTAAATATCACATTACATTTGTTTTTATATGACCCATTCAATGTACAATATGTTTTTACTAGTCCTGGTCAAAGTAGTACAGTGGCAATCCATTTTTTTTAAGATAATGTTTAATATTTAATTTTAAAATATTTTTTAAAGATTTGCACAATAAAAAGTAATTTTCAAAGATTTAATTGGACAGTAATTTGAAAGACTATGGAAAGAATTGAAACACTTAAAGAGGTGGGGCGGTGAATGTATTCAAGGGTTTCTGGTGACTAAAAAGTTAATCAGAATGAGGAGTTTAGTCATTGTACTAACGGCTCGAATGACACAACTGATATTCCGGAACGTTTCTGTAACGACCGGAGATCTGGGCGCTTCGCACGACGGAGGGCGGCCCGAACGATGGCAGATATGGCCACTCACACGATGACCGTTTGGAGACCCGACACGGAACGAACGAACATGGGCGCACATAACCGGGACGTAGGCACTCTAAACGGGCGGGCGAATGAACGGTTGGTTGACACAATGGAGAAGTGGACTGAAGTGTGGGCGCGCGAGAGTAAACGTGGGCTTTACGTCGCCTTGCGTGGGCGGCTTCGTGCAAAGCCGACCCGCAAGGGACCATACACGTAATCGGTTCATCTTCTGAACGAGTCGGCTGGGGTGCTACACGAGGAATTGGGGGTGTCGGTTGAGATGCCAACGCCCTTCCCTTAGGCGGTGGATCGCATATAAATAAGAAGGCATCGCAAGGGAGAAAATCATCAAGTTTTGATCAAGTCGATCACTCACAACAATCGGTCTTCGATCTCAAGGTTCCTACACGAAGCAAGAGTGCGCAATGTGAAGGAGACTTATCCAGCGAAGTGGTGAAGAGGTCGGGGAGATTGCAGTGCGACTGCGGACCGAGGGTGAACGCAGAACCAAGGTGAAGGTTCGCACTTAACATACGGTGGGACGGTCGTAAGGACGAACACCGGCACAGTCTTGAACGACCGCGGGTCGTTCGCAGATATAACAGTTCGGCAAAGTGTCAAAGGCCGCGGGTCTTACAACAGTACACAGGTTCGGACTTGGCCGCGGGCCAACAGTGCAACAAGGCACTGCAAGCGCACGGCGAACAGCAGAACAGTCGAACCGAACGGACGCCCGATCTTGGGCAGAGGTACACGACCGCAGGTCGTGCAGGTCGAAGTTTTGGTTGTGTCGCCCGACGGGCACACAGGTTGTAAAATTGTAATACTGATATCTATTGGTTAAGACAGTTTTGGGCGCAACTCGGTTAGAGTTGACGACCCGCCCGTCCGATATTGTGTTTAAGTGTTATGTGTGTGGATTGTTATAAGTTAATGTTTTAACTGTTAATTATACATCTGCGTATTGGTTATAAGTTAAAGACATAACGGAGATAATAATAACATAACACGGTTAATATATAAATTGGTTTGGAAAGAGGCGTAGTCCACTTTGCCCGAAACCCGGCAAAGGTGGTGCCGCATGGCCAACACGAAGAAAAAAGTAGCGTGGGCGTGACAGATGGTATCAGAGCTCAAGGTTGAGCTGGTGAACGAAGCAGTTGCAGGGAAGAACGCACAGGTTGACAGGTGAACAGGTTGGCAGGTGCGGGTATCGGTTGAGAACCGGTTGAGGCGCAGGCGTGTTACGTTCGGAATATGGCAGACATGGAACTCGATGGCTTTCAAGAGCTCTTTGATGAAAGAGCCCGGTTGAAGGCTGAACTCAAGCAAGTTGAGGAAAAGATAAAGGAAAAGCTTCTTGGTAAGAAGATCGTTGTAATCGAGCAGGAAGAGCTCGACCATATTGACAGGCTGGGGACCCTGTACCGAAGTCATCCAGAAGGCATTCGAAAGTTTAGTTCCGTGAGCTTGGTGGAAGGATATTTGGTTGGTGCACTTGAACAGGGCACGACAGAGAAAAGGCCTGTGACGAGTCAAGATAGACCGGGGCCGAGTTCCCTGGGAGGACCAAACAAGGAGATCAGATATCTCAAAAGGAATGTCGAAAGGGTGCATAAGCCTATTGACATTTCTGAGGACAAATTGTTGAAGCAGGTTGCTGAGACGAGGCGTAAAACAAAGCCTAAAAAGGAAGATGATTCCTTGAAGCGAAGTTTTGGGGAGCAAAGAGGGCTTGGAAGTATAGCTCAAACAACAAAGGAAAAGAATTTTACTGACTTCATTGCAAGAGCTGGAAAAGAAAACAAAGAGAGTGAGGAGAAGACCTCGCGCACGTGGGAGCCACACCGGGAGCAAGTAGAAGTTAAGAGGCAGAATAGGGAGATGGGGGCAGGTCGCACAGATGTGACAACACGGCATCGGCCCGATATACAGGAAAATTTGAGGACTTGGAGGGAGATTCTGAGGAAGTACTCTCGGCAGTTTGAGATGGACGAAGGTCCGAATAGAAGAACAGAGTTGAAGGATGAGGGTGAGCCACCAGACTCACCTCCTTCGGGGCTTGTTTGAGCGAAGCAGGAGCCCGGGCTCACCGTTGGCTGCTCAAGGCAGTGAGCCCGTATGGTGATTGGGCAGGTTGGTCCAAGAGGCAACAGAGATGTGGGGTTCCCACAAAGAATTGAGCCGAGGACCGAAACGATAAGTGTTGCTTAACACTTGCACGGAGGTCCACACATGATGACTTGGAGGTCCGAAACATTGAGGAGCCGAGTCGATATACGACTTGATGTAGTATGGGATACATACTCCCGACCAGTGCACAGGATCACAGGACGGGAGGGCGACTTGGTACGGAAGGCCGAAGAGGGCATGATGGTGTGGAGGTTGTCGGGACGACAACGGAATAAGGTGGGGGAGGATGTAACGACCGGAGATCTGGGCGCTTCGCACGACGGAGGGCGGCCCGAACGATGGCAGATATGACCACTCACACGATGACCGTTTGGAGACCCGACACGGAATGAACGAACATGGGCGCACATAACCGGGACGTAGGCACTCTAAACGGGCGGGCGAACGAACGGTTGGTTGACACAATGGAGAAGTGGACCGAAGTGTGGGTGCGCGAGAGTAAACGTGGGCTTTACGTCGCCTTGCGTGGGCGGCTTCGTGCAAAGCCGACCCGCAAGGGACCACACACGCAATCGATTCATCTTCCGAACGAGTCGGCTGGGGCGTTACACGAGGAATTGGGGGTGTCGGTTGAGATGCCAACGCCCTTCCCTTAGGCGGTGGATCGCATATAAATAAGAAGGCATCGCAAGGGAGAAAATCATCAAGTTTTGATCAAGTCGATCACTCACAACAATCGGTCTTCGATCTCAAGGTTCCTACACGAAGCAAGAGTGCGCAATGTGAAGGAGACTTATCCAGCGAAGTGGTGAAGAGGTCGGGGAGATCGCAGTGCGACTGCGGACCGAGGGTGAACGCAGAACCGAGGTGAAGGTTCGCACTTAACATACGGTGGGACGGTCGTAAGGACGAACACCGGCACAGTCTTGAACGACCGCGGGTCGTTCATAGATATAACAGTTCGGCAAAGTGTCAAAGGCCGCGGGTCTTACAACAATACACAGGTTCAGACTTGGCCGCGGGCCAAC
Organism: Pinus taeda; assembly: GCA_000404065.3. Classification (NCBI taxonomy): domain Eukaryota; kingdom Viridiplantae; phylum Streptophyta; class Pinopsida; order Pinales; family Pinaceae; genus Pinus; species Pinus taeda. Next base: position 78,432 of record APFE031112079.1, on the reverse strand, counting down.
AGTGCAACAAGGCCTTGCAAGCGCACGGTGAACAGCAGAACAGTCGAACCGAACGGACGCCCGATCTTGGGCAGAGGTACATGACCGCAGGTCGTGCAGGTCGAAGTTTTGGTTGTGTCGCCCGACGGGCACACAGGTTGTAAAATTGTAATACTGATATCTATTAGTTAAGACAGTTTTGGGCGCAACTCGGTTAGAGTTGACGACCCGCCCGTCCGATATTGTGTTTAAGTGTTATGTGTGTGGATTGTTATAAGTTAATGTTTTAACTGTTAATTATACATCTGCGTATTGGTTATAAGTTAAAGACATAACGGAGATAATAATAACATAACACGGTTAATATATAAATTGGTTTGGAAAGAGGCGTAGTCCACTTTGCCCGAAACCCGGCAAAGGTGGTGCCGCATGGCCAACACGAAGAAAAAAGTAGCGTGGGCGTGACAGTTTCTTTTTAAGGAACGCTGAAGATAGCATGCGATGTCCTCAACCTCAAGGCCCTGGACGAGTTTAAGACTTGCCCGATTATCTCAATGAAACCAGAGGCGGAGGTTTAAATCGAGAAAGGTAAAATATACATATTTGTAAATTTTAAGTCTAATATATTATTTTGACCTTTTTATTAATCATAGTGTTTGATTTTGAAAATTAAATATTTAATTTTTAATAGTATTAGAAAAATTGGTACACAATCTATATCTAGAAATTTAGATTAACATAAAAACTAAAAACAAAGAATAATATAAAATTTGTTTCATATATTTTATGTTAACATATTTATTATGAGGTATTTCCCACCATAATTTAATGAACTATTTGGATAAAAGAATGAGTAGAATAAGGTGTAAATAAATATATTTACTAAGAGTTATTTGTTAACATTTTTTACATTTTTGTCACAATTAGGTAGGTGTAAAATTGTAATTATGTAAACTTACTATTGGTTACTACCCACTAAGTCCATGTGCCTCAACAAGCAATTAATTGCACCAAGAGGCCCAACTTACTGGAAACTAAAACTAAAATAAATAAAATAGAAAATATGAAATTAATAATTATAATTATAATTAAACTAGCCTAAATCCATCTTAACTTTTGATGCACCAAGCTCACTTATCAAGAAACATGTTCATTTATGTTTTATCTACTTCCAATCTCAATTTATTAGTTCCTCCTATCACAAGACTACACGATTTCATTTTCCTATTAACCATTATTAATTTCAATGACATTGACCAATGTAGGTTGTAACTTTTATACAGACTTTCCCATAACATAAATTTTAGCTTTAGTAGTAGGGGACTACAAGATTTCATTTTCCTATTAAACATTATTAATTTAGCCAATGTAAGTTGTAACTTTTTATACAAACTTTTCCATAACATAATTTTTAGCTTGACTAGTAGGGACTAAGCTGCCCACAACACGTTCATGACCACAAGATTTCATTTTCTTATTAACCATTATTAATTTAGCTGACATTGACAAATGTATGTTATAACTTTTTATACAAATTTGTTATAACTTTTTATACAAATTTTCTCATAACATAATTTTTAGCTTGAGTAATATAGACTAAATTGCCCACAAAACTTGTTTAAATATTGTCTATAAAAATAAGGTTGATAGTTAAGATTAACAATATTTAAACTTAATTTATAAAACTTTAAGATAAATAGGGAAAGAATTACTTAATTAACTTTAAAATTTTATTTTTACATCTAAAAGTTTTAAAATATTTTCTTTTAAATTAACATAGTTTTGATAACTTAAAAATTCATAAATTTTTTTATTTTGACACACATTTTCAAATTTGAAGTTATAAAATTTGATATTTTATCAAACATTTTCAAACTGTAAAATAATGTGATGGTTGAAATTATAATGATTATTAAAATTAAGAAATGAAAACATTAATATTATTTATAAATACTGAAAGCATCGACAACTATTAAGTGATAGATATAGAATTAGTCCTAAATGCTATTCTTAAAATTACATATATATACCTAGTCTCCAACATCATTTTTTGATGTTTTAATGCTATGAATATCCATAATAATATTGAATATTGTTAATAATGATCGGGTAGTTCTCTTAACTCTTGATGACTAGTAATATTATATGTGATATTATGATGTGATTCACACTCGTATATTACCTGCATATTATTGGATAGATATTCCAATGTGATCATATTTATATGCCTTACTAGTATATGGCGTATGTGGATCCCATGCTAAAAAGGTATTTCATGATGTGTACATGCGGTAAATACCTTTCGGTTAGAGTGATTTCATATTATTATTGGTTGTGTAGATATGTTACCAAGAAGTGGTTTAATTTTATGATTCATGATGTGTAATATATGATTAGATACCTTGTTGTTATTAGTGCTATAAATGGATAACTTTTAATGTCAATCGCATACACGGAATGATTAATTTAATACATTTCCTTGATATGATTTAAAATATATGTACATATATTTGGTATTTTTCCATTTAGTGTGGTTTATCATATGATTTATGGTTTGTGTTTTGCTATATAATATTTTATTTTCTGAATTACAATAACGATATTGTGTATACATTGATTAAAAAAAATTATGGATTTAAGTGATATCGGTTGAGATATTGGTGAGAATATGCACTCTTTTATCAATTATGATAATGATATTGTGCATACATTGATATTTCTGATGGATTTAAGTAATATACGTTGAGATATTGGTGAGAATATTAAATTGAGTGGAGGATTCTTGTTAGTCCCTGTCTGGGACTATTAGTGATCGATAGATTGTTGACCAACTATTAATTGGCTTTGACTAACTAAAATTTCCCGTACATATCAGGTTTAAGCCAATGTTTGAAATAAAATTTTCTGGTCAATAAATTTTTATCCAAAGTTTGTGTTTTGACCTCTTATTGCAGGCTTCGCTCCGTTCGAGACATATTTTTCCCCATCTCCCACTTATATCCAAAGTTTTATTTGCTTTCAACATTTCCAAAATTTATATTTTTCCACTTCGCACTTATATCCAAAGTTTTATGAGTTCTATATTTTTCTATTTTATGGCAACAGTTTTTTAGGCAAAGTTTAAGTGTCCTGCATGCAGTGTCTTCCCTCTTGCAATTGCCAGATGTTTGAAGTATGCAGAGGCGTCATAACATTTCCTACCTTGATTACACAGTTGAGGCTACTGGCTGGTAGAAAGCTGCAGTATGAAGTCAAATACGCTAAAACAGAGATAGAACATGAATTTGTGACTTTAGTCTGATACACTAGCGAAGCTCCATTCGGTCAAGCTACATCTCTCTTCAACTGGAAATCTGGAATCATAGAGGTATCTGCGACTTCAAAATATTTTGTTTCCATGAGTCAGTTTGCTCGATGTGGTATCAATCTATCCCGAACATCGTTTTTTTTTATTGTCCTGGCTATGTTACAAATTTAATTGCTCAGAGTTACTAAAAAAATGGTCGTTGCTATGCAGGTTGCTCAACAGAAGAGCGCTCTGTTGGTGGTATTGATATCGACAATCATTTCAGCATCACTAACAAACACCACGACGGATTGAAATGCACTTCCATCCCTGAGGCAGAGGCTAAGACGAAGGTCTTTGCTACAGGTTCGTAGAGCAAATGAAAACACATCTCTGCAATAAAATGGATACAATAAAAAGATTTGACACACAAGCGTGAAAGCTCATCGTTTCTGGTTCTGCTGTTTTTACAGGCAATGGTGAGGGCCTTGGTATCCATGTCAAAGGCACTGACGAGAAGATTAAAGCTGGCGGTAATCGGAGCAGGTTCGAGGAGCAGAGCCGGTGCACATTTTGAACTTTTCCTTTTTCTAAAGTAAATTCCATGATGTAGTAATTCAATCTTTTGTTTGGTTTGAAATAAGTATTAATGTATGAATTTAGAGAAATCTGAAAGAACTTTGTTTAACACATTATCCATTTACGGGACAGGGCAAGCAGCAATGTCGGCCGCATCACTTTCTGCAGACATGGCGATCTGTGGCACTATTCTGGTAACAACGCCTAAATCATTTGTATTAATGTAAACAAGGGCGTGTAAAGAAACGCCTAAATTATTTGTATTCATATAAACAAGGGCGTGTAAAGATTCAATGGGTCTGTTTTGCTCTTCTTAGAGTAGCCATGACGGCAAGGGTGAACATATATGAAATGTGTATAAGAGGAATGCATCATATTGCTGTTCATGAGTGCAGATTCTCTGCATTTTTCTGCCCAGAACTGTTTACATATAGCTAGAATGCTGTGTTTTTTTTGAAGGGTTTTGGGGCAGGAAGGGTTTGGGATTTTAAGGAGCTTGATTTTTTAATTGAAAACTCATTTGTATCCACTAAACACCAAGCATTCAACAGGCCTCGCAATGGTACATTTGGTTTAGATTCTTCTATTGGATTTGAATGGTTTTCTGATTGGGATTTGGTTTTGGGGTTGGGGTTTGAACTCTGTTCCTAGAGCGCAGTAGCCTGTAAGCATGCTTAGTATTTATTTATTTTTGACACTATATTTCTTGTTAGTACTGTGCCAGAAACGTGCCCTCACCCAATACGAGAATATTACAATGCAATGTAGCCGGCTTACAACACTAGGAGTGAAAAGTCTCACTGCAGTTGTTTGGAACACCCCTGTTTAACCATCTAACCAAGTCTCCAGTTGACCATTGGGACTTGGTTTTGGGGTTTGGGTTTGAACTCTGTTCCTAGAGCGCAGTAGCCTGTAAACATTCTCAGTGTGCCAGAAACTTGCCTTTACCCAATATGAGGATATTACAATGCAATGTAACCGGCTTACAACACTAGGAGTGAAAATTCTCGCTGCAGTTGTTTGGAACACCCCTGTTTAATTATCTAACCAAGTCTTCAGTAGACCATTCTGTTTATTTACGACATTAGTCTTTCATATGTTCTCATTGTTTGTGCTTGCTTAGTTTGTTGACTGGATAATGTGACGGGCCATTAATCTTTACGTTCGTCCTATAACTTCCAGCCATTTTTCTGTTTCAGTGAGTGAGCCCATATAATTTGCAGATGTAATAATTGATTGGAATCCCCGCCTTCAAATCCCTTCTGACGAAGTCAATAGAAATGGTATAGATCGTAGAAATGACAAATGGGTTTCAGTTGTTTTCTGGGTGTTTTTAGGTCCTCTTGTAGAGGCATTCTTGCACCAAAAGTGGATAAGTATATGCATTACGCCTCCTGGTGTATTTTTTTTTTACTGGATTTGTTTCCAAATACCGTCTCAGCTTTAGATTTATAGTATCATCTTTCTGTTGTAGGCATCTCTGTCTAAAAACTTGGTAGCTGCATTAAGTCTCTAACAGTTTGGTGTGTTTGTTTGGGTTGTATTGTTGACATTCTTGGACTACTACCTTGGATCCTAGAACTGGAAATGGGAACTGGAATGTGAAACGAGCAACCGGCCTAGAGGATTTTGGAGGATAAGAAACATGAACCCACCTCCCTTTCCAGTGTACGTCATACATATTGTATTAATGTAGCGTCAATATGGGATTTAGAATTGGAGCAAGAACAATAACAGAATGAGAAATGGGTCTCCTATTCAAGTTTATTATAACCTAGTGGAAAATTGTATCTGGTAGTTTCAATTTCTTCTGGTCCACGAGGGACAATTTTGGAGAAATTTGAGATGTCTCTGCTTTACGTTTGACTGCTTCTGTATGGGTAGAGCTCATGACATAGCTTGCATCTGGGTTTTTTTATTTCTTCTGTGTATTATGTATCTGATGATACATGTTATTTTGTTGTGAACATTCATCTCCGACTAAGCAACCCTGCACACACATGCATCATCATGCACAAGATGCATAAGGGAAGGAGATTTCACACAAGAGCCGTTCAATGCAGACTACCACCAAGGACCCACTAATAGTGCTAACTCATAAACCGCCTATAGTAAATCACAGATACCATTTTCAATGTCTGGCTTTTCTTTTAATCTAAGAAGATTAAGCAACCCTGCACACACATGCATCATCATGCACAAGATGCATAAAGGAAGGAGATTTCACACAAGAGCCGTCCAATGGAGACTACCACAAGGGACCCACTAATAGTGCTAACTCATAAACCCCCTATAGTAAATCACAGATACCATTGTCAATGTCCGTCTTGTCTTTTCTGTTAGACTCCACTATACACTATGTTAAGATTGGAGGCTTGATCTAGTCCTTTTCTAATTTAGAGCTGTTGGCAACACATTAACTGATATTGTTCAGTTTGTTGAGGGTAACATACCATCACTTCATGTGTATTTTCACTTGATAGTTGTTGATGACCAACTATTCATGGTTATTTTGTTAATAGATTGCGTGTTGGTGCTGATGAACAATATTGTTCCCTTCCCTTTTGGCATATTCCTAATTAGCAATGTAACAATATACCATTAGTGGGAGATATTTTAATTGTGGGTTTAAGAAATGTAAGATGCATGATGCAGGAGCATCTAATTGGGGAAATATAAATATTATTATTAGTTGAGCATGTAGAATCTAAAATTGGTGTTACACTATCATCACAGATAAGGAATACTTATTACATATTAAGGTTTCATGAAAACTGCATTGGCATAAGAAAATAATTAACCGGCATTTCCAGCCCCTCAACGACGTACTCAATTATTTTCTTCTATTTGTCAAATGCTTATTTTCTTCTATTTGTCTAATGCTTCTCTTTTGGCTTGGGATGAAGGGAATTTCAGACCTCAGTAAATGCATAGATACGAAGAAATATGGTAGCATGGCAATGAGAATGAGAATATGATTTCAGATGCATAGATGCTGAGCCATGAGAATGGGAATCTGAATATGATTTTAGATGCATAGATGCTGAGAAACATTGTATCATGAGAATGAGAATCTGAATATGATTTAGAGTAAGCTGTCGATTCATCTCAGAAATGAACTTTTCCTTTTCCCAGCAAAGGAACAATAAGCATAGCCTTAGAAAGAAAATCCTCCAGCGAGTTATGGCCGAATTGACACCCTTTTAGATGTACCTGTGAGGAATTAAAATGGGGGTTATAATTAGTATCTCTGTTGCACAGTTGACAAATTATTCGACTAATTTCACTGCTGAATATTGCATACATTCCTCCAGGGAGAGATTGAAAAAAACTAGCGTTTGATTTAGGAATGCAGAGCTCTGTTTCACCAAAAGAGCAAATGCACGATAAAACTTCGTCCATGGGATTCGGTATCCCTAATCCTCACCTGAATGAACCCTGTCGTTATTTACTAAGGTACAATCTTGATCGTTGAAATTGACAACTCATGTAAATGCCATGAGGTGGTAAGGAATCCAACCAAGTGTCAAGACCATCCATAGTAAAGATTTTACTTGTTGGAATACAATTTTTAGGTTTTTTGTGGTTTACATTCTTTTAGTCTATTTCCAGCAAATTAATGAAGTTGAACTAAATTGCAGATAATGAAACTTAACTACATTGTAAAAGCAAAGCAATGCCGGGACTGATTGTCATGTAGCTTTCCCTTCAAAGCAATTGCACAAAATTATTTTTTTTATAAAATTATTTTTTTTGATAAAAGCTAAAACGATTATTAATACAAACAAATATATATTCAAGAAATCTTTTTGGGCTGTGTCTTGGATTCGTATTTTAATTTTAATGCTTATTTTTCTCTCTTAAATTAATTAGCCAAGTGTTTTACAAAGAGCTTTTAATAAAATCAGTTTAGTTGACTTGAAACTGGAAAAAAAATTAAACTTAACAGGACTGGAATGTAAAAAAATTAAAATTAACAGGATTGGAATGTATGAATCTATTGAACAAAGATTAAAGGTAGTAAACACTGTTAAATGTGAATCTATTGAACAAAGATTAAAGGTAGTAAACACTGTTAAATGAACACACATAATCCAGAATTTGCAGTATAACAACAAGAAGATCCATAAGCAAGAAGATGCCGTACACAGTGAAAAGTGGATGATACACAAGGCATATATGATAGGATAGGAGAAAGAAGTAAGAATTCATCAACGATTAATCGCATGCCGAGTAGCCTCCCCTTGTCTGTAATAGACCTTGAGTTAGGTCAGCCCTCCCCCAACCGCCACGTAAATGCAGTTTCCATCTGGCGTATTCCCGAGTTCAGGGTTAAGCCTTGTAATATCCAGTGGTGAACCCGGAATTTTGTTTTATTTTTTGATTTCATAGATTTAAAATGAACTATATGAACTACCAAACTATATGAACTTTAAAATGAATTTATATTGTTTGAAGATGGAATTATGGCATAGTGCTATACAAAATCTACTGATAATTAGCTATGATGAGACTAGCTATGATGAGAGCTTTGCTAATCAATGGACAGTGTGTTATCATGGTAGAAAATCTTAATCAAGCAATTGGTTGCAACAAAGTAGGGATTTTGATGAATAATGTTGGATATAAATATGGAGTGGATCAGGATAATATAATAATTTTTATACTTTTATTTTAAACATTAATTTAATTTAAGTTTAGAAAATTATTTTTTTGGTGTATATTTATTTTAGAGTAAAAAATAATGTTTAATTTTATTTTTTATATTTTTAAATATTTTATTATATATAATATTAAAATATTATTTTAACAAATTTTTTTTATTATATAAAGTTGATATATACAATTTTTTTCTAATTAACTTACATGAAATTACATTATGTCATATGGACAACTAATTAAACATGCAATATATATTTTTTTTATTTGACATTTTTTTCTATTTAGATAATATTTTATTTTAATTTTAAGGACACCTATTAATTCCAAGTTCAACACGGACATGGTCAGTTTGATTAGATCTTAAAGTAATACGTACATTGCCCTTTTGTATTGCATTTGGTATTATTTTACCTATGTTTCTGTTTATTGTTAATTGTACAATTTGCTTAGATTTTTTGCATGTTATTAAACAGATGTGATCCAATCTTATTGCCCCTTATTCAGAGATATGTCTCTTGCAATGGGCATGAGCCAGAGCAACATCAGGTAATAACCATTTAAAACAATGGCTGGCTTGTTCTGAAACTGTTGCTTCTACGCTTCTTTTCTACCTGTCTTGCTTATTCTCATTTTATGGCTTCCTTACAATAAGTTATACAACCAAAGTATTTGTTCTAACTGCACTTTGGTACTCTTGGATTGCTTTTCCTTTCTCCAATCCTGCATTTTCTGCATATTTTTATCATAAATTAGATCTGGTATCTGTGGACAGCAGCAAGGTTGTCCTTATTTCAACATATTTTTAAATGGTAACTCAAGAATTCTCTTACTCTTAGTTTAAACAATCAATTATCAAATTTCAATCCTGTGCATCAAAAGGTAACTTGAGTAAATCTAAAGTACCCTATTCATGGTTCCCTAAGGAAATTTTCAAGCCCTAACCTGAATTTTTGTAACAAATTACACATTGAATTTGGCATGTTGTAGAGAGCATTTGTATTGTTGTTGTGGCAGACCCCTGAATTTTTGTAACAAATTACACATTGAATTTGGCATGTTGCAGAGAGCATTAGGATTATTGTTGTGGCAAACCCCAGTAGGGACTACGGCCACGGCAGTGGCTCTCTTGTTTTAATGAGGATGTCTATATATTTTTAGTGCTTAGGAAGTTTGGTAAATAAGAAAAGATGAGAGAGAATGAATCCATATTGGTTAGATGGAGATGAATTATAAAATAAGCATCCTATGTAATGTTAAGATGTAATGGTTCATGCAGAATGAGTTTTAGCAATTTTATATTCTAAATAAAATTTATGTTATGTTATTGGTTTAGTTAGTGAAAAAAATATCCATACCCATTTCGTTTTTATGGATTAATATTTTAGGAGTGTGTTTGTATGTTAAGGGGTATTAAAGCTCATTATTCTTACTACCTTGTAATAATTCTGGGTCTAAATTCCAAAGTCATCTTTCTAGTTATGACTGTGATCTCTAGTTGAAGGTGGTGGTATGGTCTTTAATTATGTGGGATGTTAATATTATTGTGGTTGTAATCACTAGTTGTAAGTGGTAATAGGACCTTTGGGTGTTACAGTCCCATATGATATGGAGGTTCCGTAAGCCTAGGAACCTCTCCACTAGACCTAGGTTAAATTAATTCAAGTATTTTTAATTTAGTCCTAAGTATTTAGGTGAAATTCTTTATATAAATAAGAGTTTCTTGTTCTTATGCTCATTTATATTGAACCCTTTTCAAGGGAAAACACTTTTGAAGGTGGTTGCTTGGTTAAGTGGAAAATTTACCTTTCATGTGTTTTACCATATTAAATATTTAAGACTAGTTTATTACATTATGTTGGAGATTTCTAGTGAGAGATGTGAGAGATATAGCATAGTTGGATTTGTTTTGGACATTTGCAAGGAACACATTATCTGTATTTTTATGTTTAAGTGTTTAATTTATGAACTATTTATTTATTGGATGGATTATTTGATTTCATGTTCCCTTTTAGCCTTTATTAGACTCTAATCTAGTGTAATTTCATGTTCATATGCATTGGAATTACTACTATACACATTATCTGTATTTTTATGTTAAGTGTTTAATTTATGAACTATTTATTTATTGGATGGATTATTTGATTTCATGTTCCCTTTTAGCCTTTATTAGACTCTAATCTAGTGTAATTTCATGTTCATATGCATTGGAATTACTACTATACACATTATCTGTATTTTTATGTTAAGTGTTTAATTTATGAACTATTTATTTATTGGATGGATTATTTGATTTCATGTTCCCTTTTAACCTTTATTAGACTCTAATCTAGTGTAATTTCATGTTCATATGCATTGGAATTACTACTATACACATTATCTGTATTTTTATGTTAAGTGTTTAATTTATGAACTATTTATTTATTGGATGGATTATTTGATTTCATGTTCCCTTTTAGCCTTTATTAGACTCTAATCTAGTGTAATTTCATGTTCATATGCATTGGAATTACTACTATTAGTTTTGTCCTGTATGATATGTATGATATTAAAGAAAAAAAATTATTATTTTGTAATTGTAGCATCTTTCCTAGTTTATTAAAACATGATATTAGAACCTAAGTTTTCTTTTCTGAGTGCTTGGAGGGAGACCAATGGATCCTTATAACCCAATGATAAATTTTTTGGACACAAAAATTAGTACGATTGAGACAATAGGATGTCTAAGACATAGGCTTAAGGTCTCAAGTTATGCAGAAAAGAAGTATGAAACCATTGATTTATGTAACATCTAACTTAACATTATATATTATGATTAATTATTTAAGTCCAATTAGTAAGCTAATGTGATGTTTTTAGTATATAATGAAATAAGCAAAGAAAGAAGAAGAGGAGGAAGAAGCATAAAACCATTGATTTATCGAACATTACATGTTATGAATATTTATTTTAATTGTAGCAAATAATTTAACATTGTAGAGTAAGAGTGAATGATTGGTTCACTTTGTCTCACAATTTTCACATAGTTTTTCTTTATATATTTTTTCATATCATTTTCCTTTATGATAAAGTTATTCGTTTGATTTTTAATTTTTTAAGGTATGATATTGTTAACCCAATGATCACTTTTTTGGGGCTTGAATCCCATTAGTAGGCTAGAGATACTAGTAGTCCTAAGACATAAGCTTAAGGTAACAAGTTATAAGGAAAGGAAACAAAGGAAAAAAGGAAGAATGAAACTATTAAGTTATGTAATATGTAATGTGACATTGCATATTATTAGTTATTATTTTACTCTAATTATTAAGCTTAAGACACTTATGTGACATGCTTAGGATAAAATGATACTAAACAAAGAAAGAAGAACTATGAAACTATTCATTTATCTATCATCTAATCTAATATTACATGTTATGATTAATTATTTCAATTTTAGGAAGCAATTTAACATTATAGAGTAGGAGTAAATGATTGGTTCCCTTTGTCTCATACTTTTCACATAAATTTTCCTTCTTGTATCTTTTACAAATTGTTTTCTTTTATAACAGGATTGTTCCTTTCATTTTAAACTTTTTAGTGTAAGATAATTTTCACAACTATATAACAACAAGACTCAAAGCCTTTACAACAAATACTCTCTATGAATTCAACATGTCACTTAGCCAAATTAAACCTAGATAAAAAAGATAACAATCATTTCTTCTAACTATCTTGACAAATTCATTCCAATATTGTAATAAATATTGTTTTTTTTTCTTTTATAATAAATCTTATAACACATTACCTTAATATTACATTGTAATATTATATTATGTTCTAAAATTGCTATAATACTATATCATAGGAAATTACATTTTGAAGAATGTTATAAAACACAAACATGAAATATATATAGTATATATATATATATATAAATATATTAATATTAATATTAATATTAATATTAAGTAATTAGATTTTTTTTCTATGGAGTTTTAATTTTTTTTCAAAATACTTATATATTTAAAAAGAAAAAATCACTGACATATTTATATTAACTATATAAAGCAAAAAAAATATCAAATTGCGTTTACCATTTTCTAAACACATAATTTAAAAAATGAATTAATTCATTTAAACAAATAAATGAATAAATGTTTTTTATTTTTCTTTTTCTTGAAACCGAGTCATCTATGGAGGTGGAAGAATTCTTGAATGACTAAAAGTGGTGAGCATTCTCGCAACAAATTTCAAAAAAAATTGTAGAGGCATTGTTTGAATCATGTTTTTGATCATGGCATGGAAACCTTCTAGGGAACCTAAAATTATGAATTTTGGCAACATTTACATGGTTTACAAAAAACCCTACGAGTTTTTTTTCAAAATATGGTCGAAATTTCCATAACTTTCAGCTAAAAAACATAATCGTTAGACTACTCCTTACATTTCTAGCAAGCTCACTTATTAAAAAAGTTAATAGAAAACTAAGCCTAAATTATGAATTTTGGCAACATTTACATGGTTTACAAAAAACCCTACGAGTTTTTTTTCAAAATATGGTGGGTTTCCATAACTTTCAGCTAAAAAACATAATCGTTAGACTACTACTTACATTTCTAGCAAGCTCACTTATTAAAAAAGTTAATAGAAAACTAAGCCTACCGTATTGAATAATTTAATAGATATCTAATCTCATATATGACGGGTTACATTTCTAGCAAGCTCACTTATTAAAAAAGTTAATAGAGAACTAATCCTACCGTATTGAATAATTTAATAGATATCTAATCTCTTATACGACGCCGGATTATGCTTTTTTTCGGTGAAAATTATGGAAATTCCGGCGATATTTTGAAAAAAAAGTAGGGATTTTTGTAAATCCAAGTAAAAGCTGTCAAAAATCATAATTTTAGGTGCCTTAAGTTTTTGATGGTGTTGAATCTATTTCAGCCATCAAAAACAAACATGATTGAAACACTCTCTCTACAATTTTTTTTCTATTTTTTTTTTGCGAATTCCAACTACTTTTGGTTGTCCCACCAATTCCTAGGCCTCCACAAATGACTCTGAATGTAACCCTGTTCTTTCTTATTAGACAATGTGAAACAAGTTTTTTTAACTTTTGATATTCAAGTCTGTAGCATAGGAAGAAAAGGAGAACTATTGATGTATTTGGTAGAGATGTTTCAAAGGTCACGATGAAACAAGAATTTTTTTAACTTTTGATATTCACTTATGTAGCCTAGGAAGGAAAGGAAAACTATTGATGTATTTGATAGAGATGTTTCAAAGGTCGTAGTCTAACTATTATGCTTTTTTCCCTTCAAATTTATGGTAATTCTGGTTATATTTTGAAAAAATATGGCAGAGATATTTATAAGTCCAATTAAAATTTGTCAAAATTCATAATTTATGGCAGAGATATTTGTAAATCCAATTAAAAACTGTCAAAATTCATAATTTGAGGTGCCTTTGATGGTACTGAATCTATTTTGACTATCAAAAATTTGATTAAAAAAATGTCACTACAATTTCTTTTCAATTTTTTTACTTAAATTCTGTCCACTTTTAACTATCAACGCAATTCCCAATCCTTAAATACAATTACAGAGCCAGAAAAACTCTCAATGCCACCATCCTCCCAAGCAAATAGCCGATACTTGTAAACACACCATGGTGGACACTTAATGGGGCCTTTCGTAAAAGAAATAACCTAGATAACGGATTGGAAACGTCAGCACAGGAGATATCTCTCCAGTGATTGAACAGTTCTCACTGCTAGTTGTGCAGATTTGGTAACGGCATTCCCTTGGCAACATTTAAAACCATTGAAATTCCTCGGCCACATAGTTCACCGGAGAGGTCCGCAATACACGCGGATACTACTGTAGTCGCCTTCTCCAAGATGAACATACGAACCAAACCCTCCCGTACGTGTTAGAAACCCTTGACAAATGGAGAAACGATTATGTATCGAGTGAAATTTTTAGCATTAGGTATAACATGCGTTAGGTAGACTATCCCATTTCTTTGTGCCCAAGTATATTAAGAAAACCTAGGATTTAATATTTCCAGATATTATTTCATATAAAAAATGATTATTTAAATTTATAGAGATATACATAGTTTATTTTATTTTAGATTTGAATTTGTAATTTATAATTTATTAGGGAAATCTATATTTTAACATTTATGTTTATATTTACTTAAAGTGTATTTACATTTTGTTAGGTAATATTAATGTGAGAATGAGTTAGAGGGAAAAAAGAGATTAAGATATTGTAAGTAGATGATTAATCTAAATCTTAAAATAATAAGTATATTTCTACCTGGTGTAAAGATGAAAATAAACATGATTAAAATGAAAACAAATTCTCATAAAATTCTACAATAAAATTAGAAATTGGTCAATTTGGTAAATAACTTGAGACTAAAGACTTTCTCACTATTATAACATTAAAAAATTTAAGATGAAAAACACTTCTTAATTTGTCCATTATATATTTAAATTAAAACTAAATTTTAAAATATTTCTTATACTATCAACCTTCCTAAACTTAAAAATCTATGGTAATAACTACTAATATTTCTCGAACCTAAACATAAAAATTTTTAATTTAAAAAAAATCAAATAATGTCTTATCTTTTTAAAATTATATACATAATATATATATTCCATACTTTATATCTTAAAACATTATATCCATTTTAACTACTTTGTTTATTTGTTACTTGTATTGTTTTTATAGATTCTAATTTTTTACATATACATATATATTCCCTTTCTTATGACTCTTCTTCTTATTGGAATCAATCGGGTCAATAGATATCTTTATCTAAGAATGGTGTTAAGTGTGAAGCCTAATTCATGAATCATATGTAGGATTTTGGATTCTCCTACACCACCAATAGTTTCTAGATCATTCCAGATCTCCATTTGAATCACATACAAGATTCTAGATCCTTCTTTTGCCTCTATAAATTCATAATTTCTCTAGCCAAAGGAAACAAGCCAAGGCCCAAGCCTGTTATGTGATGCAAAGTGATTTCTATTCTCTAGTAATTGTTTTATCTATTCCATTGTTTCTGACTGAGTAATCTTGTTGTTGCTCCATTTGTCTGTCTCAGTGAATTATTCTCTGCTTTTGCAGTCTAAATCTCTGAGTATAAATCTGTTGTGTGTTATGTATGCTCTGGTCTAACAACTGGTATTAGAGCTAGGGTCGAATATCCACTGTGCAAGCCCCTTAGTGCCATCGCCTTGCTCTGATAGCATTCGTTAAAATGTTGGTTGTTACCTTTGGAGCTGTTGAAGGATCTGTCCAAAAAATCAGAAATCCGTGCAAAGAGGAGTGTCTAGGAAATGGATCTGTCCAGGAAATAGCTGAGGAACACTGGAACTAAAAGACAGTTGTTGCAAGAAAAACAAGGTCGTGGATCTATGTTGAAACGTGGTGTTCATATGTTTTTTTCCACATCAAGCTTACATATATACGTCAAGTTTTTTTTCTCAAACCAACATATATATGTGTGAAATGTGAAAAGGTTAAAACATTATATATGTTTTTATATTTATTATGAAACATATATGATTATATGTTGGAATTTTGAAAAGTATATTTTAAAAGGGAGCAGGAATTTTGAAAAGGGTATTTTAAATGGAGAAAGGTCAATGTTACTAAATTTTAAAGAGTAATAATTAAAATTTTATTTCTAAGTGGAGTTTTTTGTGTTTTGGGGCATGAATTTGATTGAAAATGTAGAAAACAATTATAGATATGGAGAAGTTGAGCAGGGCTAATTTTTCCCTATGGAAATCACAGATGGAGGATATACTGATTTCAAAGGATTAGTATTTGCCGATTGAGGGCACAAAAAAGAAACCTTCATCAATGAAAAATGAAGAGTGGAATAAGCTAGATAGAAAGGCGATTCCAACAATCTGCCAATATTTAGCAATGAATATTTATTTCAATGTGTCCAGAGAAAAGACCACTGAAGGATTATGGAAGAAGTTCCATGATCTATATGAGAAGAACACAACATCAAACAAAGTTTTCTTGAGGAAGAAGCTTTATGACATGAAAATGAAGGAGGGTGCTTCAATTGCTGAGCACTTGAATGCATTTAATATTATTAATAATCAAATGGCCTCTATTAAAATCATTTTAGATGATGAAATTAGAGCTATTTTGCTAATGTGTTCTATTCCAGACAGCTGGGAAAATTTGATTGTAGCTATCAGCACTTCAACAACTACAGGGACCCTAAATTTTGATGATGACAGTAGTAGTTTAATGAATCATGAGCTACGACGCAATTCAATCGCGAAAAACTAGGGAGGAGAGGCTCTAGCTCTAGCTGATCGTGGTAGGAGAATGGATTGAGTCCGGCAAGGGTGATCAAGATTAAGAGGCCAATCAAAATCAAGGAGAGGTAGAATCATCTGCTTTCATTGTGGCAAACCCAGGCACATGAAGAAACAATGTTGATTTTGGAAGAAAGGACAAAAGGATCAGAGACCATCTAATACAAATCACAAGTCATCTAGCACAAATGAAGGTGAGACCACTGCTATAGCCACAGATGGTGATGTGTTGTTTATTTTTTTAGTAGAGGATGCATGTGTATATACATCTAGCAGTAGCTTTGATTGGATCCTTGACTCTAGGTTATCTCACCATGTAACACCATGCAATGATAGTTTTGTTTCATATAATCCCGGTGATTATGGTAGAGTGCATTTAGGGAATAATCATTTTTGCAATATTGTTGGAGTGGGAGATATCCAGATCAAGATGAAAGATGGACAAGATATATTGTTGAAACAAGTCAAGCATGTACTAGAAATGCACATGAGTTTAATCTCTATGGGACGACTGGATGATGAAGGCTATTCAACAAGCTTTGGAAAAGGAGGCTGGAAAATTAGCAAAGGTGCATTGGTCGTGGCCAAGGGACCCAAGACAGAAACATTATACACATTGAATACACTGATAGGAAAATTGGATTTGGTTGCTATCACAAAAGAAGGAAATTCAGTAGATCTGTGGCATAAGCGTTTGGGTCACATGAGCGAGAAGGGCTTAAAAATCCTTGTTGGTAAAAAATTATTGCCAAGTTTGAAATCATACAATCTTGATCTTTGTGAGCATTGTATAGATGGTAGACAAAGAAGGGTTTCATTCCTTAGAGGTGGCCATGACAGAAAGGAAAATGTATTAGAATTGGTACACTCAGATGTGTTTGGGCCTATTAACATCAAATCATTAGGAGGAGCATCATATTTTGTAACATTTATAGATGATGCATCCAAGAAGGTTTGGGCATATGCTATGAAAAATAAAAGTGAAGTGTTTGGAATATTTCAAAATTTCCATGTTGTTGTTGATAGAGAGACTAACAAATTATTGAAGTGTTTAAGAATAGATAATGGTGGGGAATATTGCTCAAATGCATTTAAGGAATATTGTAACAAGTTTTGCATAAAGCATAAGAAGAATGTGCCTAGTACTTCTCAATAGAATGGTGTCGTAGAAAGGATGAATCACACTATTATGGAAAAGGTGTGAAGCATGTTATCCAATTCCGAGTTGGAGAAGAATTTTTGCTTTGAAGTAGTCAAGACCGCTTGCTACCACATAAATAGATCTCCAACTATAGCCTTGGATGGCAGTATCCCTAAAGAACTTTTGACTAGTAAGAATTTGAATTATTCTCACTTGAAAATCTTCGTATGTGAAGCATTCATACATATTCCCAATTAAAATAGAACTAAGCTAGATGATAAATCTATGAAATGCATTTTTTTGAGATATGCAGATGAAGATTTTGGTTATCGTCTATGGGATCCAGTAAAACATAAAATTATTAGAAGCAAGGGTATTATATTTAATGAGTCAGAAATTTTCAAGAGGATTGTAGGTGGGTTGGAGGTCAAGAAGGTTACTGACAAGTTTGAAGAACAGCAGGAAAACATCCCAGCAATGCAAGAAAATGAACAAAAAATTCAAGACCATGAAGAACAACAAGTGGAAAACGATGAATAAGAAGAAGAAGGAATCTTACAGGAACTCTTATAGGAGATTCAACATAATAATGCACCACAAAAGTTGGTTCGTAGATCTTCTAGGCCTCATAAGCCTTCACAAATGTATCCTCCTTCAAACTATATTTTGTGACCGATGAAGGTGAAACTAACTGTTTTCAAGAAGCTTGCAAAGTCGAGCATAGTAAAGAATGGAAGAAAGCAATGGAAGAAGAAATGAACTCTTTGCAGGAAAATAAAACATTGGAGTTGGTAAACCTCCAAAAAGGTAGAAAGGCTCAAAAAATCAAATGGGTGTATAGGATTAAGCACGAAGGTGACGAAAAGAAGTAGAGGTGTAAAGCAAGGCTGGTGGTGAAAGGTTTTGCTCAAAAAAAGGTATTGGCTTCACTGAAATTTTCTCACCTATTGTTAAAATGTCATCCATTAGAGTCATTCTTGGTCTAGTTGCTGCTTTAGACCTAGAATGTGAACAGTTAGATGTAAAAACTACATTCCTTCATGGCGAATTGGAGGAATAAATTTATATGAAGCAACCAGAGGGATTCATAGAAAAGGCAAAGAAGGTCTTATTTGTAGGTTGAAGAAGAGTCTCTCTGGGTTAAAATAGGCACCTCGAATGTGGTACAAAAAATTTGATTCATTCATGTTGGAACATGGTTTTCAGAGGTTGGAAGCTGACCATTGTGTCTATATCAATAGGTATGATCAAGGAAAATATATCATATTATTGTTATATATGGATGACATGTTTATTGTTGGGCATGATAAGAATAATATCAATAGATTGAAGAAAGATTTGGGTAGAAAATTTGCAATGAAGGATTTGGGACTAGCACAACAGATATTGGGCATGAGGCTTATGCGTGACAGGAAAACCAAAGGTTGTGGCTGTCACAAGAAAAATATATCAAAAAGGTGCTTGACAGGTTTAATATGAAGGATGCCAAGCTAGTTGGTACACCCCTTGCAGCCCACTTCAAGCTGAGTACTGAATTATGTCCTAGTGATGACAAGGAGAAAGAAGGGATGAGCAAGATTCCTTATGCTTCAGCAGTTGGTAGTTTGATGTATGCCATGGTATGCACATGACCAGACATTGCATATTCAATGGGAGTAGTGAGTAGGTTCCTTGCCAATCCAGGCAAACAACATTGGCAAGTAGTAAAATATATTTTGAGGTATCTGAAGGGTACTAGTAATTATTTTTTATGTTTTGGTCATGATGAGACTACACTTGGAGGATTTACAGATGCGGATATGGCTGGAGATATGGATACCAGAAAGTCCACTACAGGTTTTTTGTATACATTTGCAGGTGCAACAGTATCTTGGGTGTCAAGGCTACAAAGAATAGTAGCCCTCTCTACAACAGAAGCAGAGTACATAGCTGCAACAGAAGCTTGTAAAGAGATCTTGTGGATGTAGAGATTCCTAGGAGAGATAGGAATATAGTACGAAAAGTATGTGTTATGTTGTGATAGTCAGAATGCCATTCACTTGGCAAAAAACCCAGCATTTCATTAAAAAACCAAGCACATTGACTTAAGGTACCATTGGATCCTAGATGTGTTGGAGGAAGAACAATTATTGTTGGAAAAGATCCATATAGATAGGAACCCTACTGATATGCTAACTAAGATTCTACCATGAAATAAACATGATTTATGTAGAGGCATGGTAGGAATCGGTGTGTCTTGATTCATATTTGGCTTCAAGTGAGAGAATTCTAAGTGTGAAGCCAAATTCCTGAATCACATGTAGGATTCTGGATTCTTCTACACTACCAATAGTTTCTAGATCTCCAGGATTCTATATCTTTCTACACCGCCATTAGTTTCTAGATCATTCTAGATCTCCGTCTGAATCACATACATGATTCTAGATCCTTCTTCTGCCTCTATAAATTTGTAATTTCTCTGGCCAAGAAAAGCAAGCCAAGGCCCAAGCCTATTATGTAATGCAAAGTGATTTATGTTCTCCAGTAATTGTTTTATCTGTTGTGTTGTTTCTGACTGAGTAATATTGTTGTTTCTCCATTTGTTTGTGTTTGTAAATTATTATCTACTTTTGCAGTCTAAGTCTCTGAGTATAAATCCATCGTGTGTTATGTTTGCTCTAGTCTAACAACAAATGGACCATAACCTCAAAGTTTATATTGACTATATTGCTCTATATACATTATGTTGTCTATTATAAGTTATGGTGTGTATATTTATATGTCATTTTTATGTTTTATTTTAATATTTGGAATGCGATTATCT